>CABFVZ010000988.1:181850-195980 GCA_902151445.1 Timema monikensis
AAAAAAAAAAAATACTCCAGTACAAACATACAGTTTAATTTTCTTCACATATTTATATCAACATATCCTGAATATAATCTGTCAAGGGTGTCATGGACTTTAACGATTCTCTTCATATAAAAAGTTTGTCATCTAATGCCGCTATGTGTCATGACAACGAATCCGGACAACTGGGCGCTGCCATCTGGGCGCCACCAACTGGGTGCCAAAAGTAACCCCACTTTTTTCTTTTTTAAAAAAACCACTTTTTTGCCATGCATTTTTTCTTTTTAATTAAAAAGTGATGAGTAAAAACAAAAAAATTACTCTTTTTTAATTATATATTTCTCAATTAAAATTAAAAAGTGATGGGTAAAAACTAGCAAAAAAAGTGATAGGTAAACACTAGCTTAATGCAAAGTGACGGGTAAAAAATATAATTATGCGCAGCATTATATTTTATTTAAATGTTATTTGTCTTGTATTAATGCATTGCAATATTATGTGCAACACCACGTAAAAACGAAATAATGTATCTATTATTATAGTCCCTAATTAGTCTTAAAATTCTAGCATCGACTTCGTTAGGTTAGGTTAGGTTAGGTTAGGTTAGGTTAGAAATAATAATGGGGGAAGTGGGGGATTTCTAAGAATAAACAAACCAAATCTCGTACGCACCTGAACCAGAAATAAGTCATAGCTTGAAGGTATTATAATATCGGCGATATTATTTTAATTTGTACATAGGGACGCACATAAATGATACTTATTATTCCTCTTTAGTGGTTTATTTTGCACACAATTCTTACTTTTCATTCTTTGTGGAGTATTTTTATAGAAATTTGATCATATCAAATAGTCTAACTTTATAATATAAATTAATTAAGTTTCCTCTACTAAGATTATTTTTAAAAATACTCCAAGAAAAATATATGATGCTGCGCTGAAAAATATGATTAATTAAAAAAGTTCATTTTTAGTTTTTATCCATCATATTTTAATTGAAAAAATACGAAAAAATGGTGCATTTTTTATTCTAAAAAAATGGTATGAGTTAATAAAAAAAATAGTTTTATTTTAGCGCCCAATTGGCCGCGCCAAAATGGCGGCGTCCGGTTGTCCTAGACCGTCATGACAAATATTCATCAACTGTTGATATCACCATGTAAAGAAAATTAAACTCTTGTGTTTATTCTAGAGCAATAATTTATTTATTCTGCATAAAAAAAGTGTTGATATAAAAACTGAATAAAATACTAGCCTTAACTCGCGTCCCCTATATCCTAACCTTATATATATATACCTACAATGAAAGATGAATAATATAACTGTTGAGAGAACTGCGGGTCTTATGGACAAAATATTTATCTTCGCTCTTTCTCTCTCGGTTAACTGTTGCCAAATCTCCTTGCTTTCAGTTATTTTGGAAAGTGGTGTGATGGGGTAGAGAAGGAGTTACTGGTAACATCGATGAACCATCGTTGCTAAATGTATCTTATATTCAAGGGAAGATTGATCAAACAAAAACAAGAGAATGGCAACGTTGTTTACCAGTAGTATCCATGCAGTTCCTCTTCAGAGATGATATCCAGTGTAGTATTGTGTTAAAACTGTTTTGAAATTAATCACGCTATTTCCTTACGGAGTAGGCAAAAAACTGTGCATATATCTCAAAAAACAACAACTCCGTACTAAATTCATCCTCACTAACTTCCTCCACACTTTCCTATCCTTGCATCCTCCCTTCGCTTCAACAATATCCATACACCGAGTCATACATACTAGTTAATTCCTAAAACGCTTAATGTTTCTCTTTTTCACATATTCGTCTACAACATTTAACCACGTTTTACATAACCTACCTCTTCCTTTTGAGCCACACACTCTACCTTCATATATTTGCTAGGTCACTGGATCCACACTCATCCTCTCAACGTGCCCAAAATAACGTAATACGTTTCTTTCACATGGATCGATTGGAATTTAATAAAATGACAACCTGTGTACATTCTGGATGAAGATGTCCCAGGACCGGTAAACTCATAGCATGAAGAACCCTGGGCGAACAGTTGGCTGGTCCCGCACCCAATAGCACCTTGTTTGGTATTGACAGAGGTTTGAGCAGCGATGCTGGAGGTCCTACGTACGAATCCATATTTCCTCGTGTGTGTCGCGTTAACAAGATGAAGGTGGTAACTCGACAGAAGGTGTATTTTGGTTGACAACCCCCTCGACGATGAGTTTTGAAAACGTCTTAACCTCAATACACACTACCTCGACGTAGTGACGCGGATAGTTTGTAAACGATATTGTTACCAATCACGACAACAGAGCTTGTATGTAAGACTCTTATAACAGAAGACGGGGAAAACAAGAAAGACTTTTATTTTAACGAATAAAGATTCCAAGTCATCATTATATCTCCAGTTAGTTTACTCAATTCTTCTTCAGATGAGTCTCTTATCAATGGACCTTGAGCTCTGGTTGAACTCAAGTCAGAATGAGAATCTTAGCCTTGAATAATTATGCATAACAAAATCCTATACTTGACTATCATCTCTGAGAGAACTGCATGGTTACTTCGGAGAAACAGCGTTGTCATTATCTTGCTATTGTGTGGTCAATCTTCCCCCTTAGATATAAGGCTAGTTTTGCAACGCTGGTTGGTTGATGTTGCCAGTAGCTCCTTTCTTACCCCAGCGCACCACCTTCTGACATAACTGAAAAACAAAGAGATTTGGCAACAGTTAGCCAAGAGAGAGCGAAGATACAGTTTTTTTCCATAAGACCTGCATTTCTCTCAGCGGCGATATTGGGTGTAGTTTAGCGTAAGTTTAAACGTTTTGTGGTTTTTGTGCGTATCTATGACTAAATACTATTATTCACCCTTATTTGTTTGGAGCAATGCATAAATGATTAACATAACTTTTTTATATACTTATATATTATAATAGAATTTGCACTATCCCAGTGGCGTAACTAGGTAGAGGCAGGTGGGTGGGGCACGTGCCTGGAGAGCTAAATTCATTAGCAATATTATAAGTTTCATTATTTTATACAATAAAAGTGTATTTTGTTTTGTATGATATTTAACTGGTATTATAATGAGTATCCAATTTGAGTATTAATATAAGATTTCAACCAAATTTTTTAAACAACAGTTTTCAAGGGGTGCCATATTTATCATTTGCCCTAAACGTCATTAACCCCATCAGCCCAATACTCCATTTACGGTAGGAACTACTCTGTGAAAGGTCTTTTTTACTACCAATATTCTACTATATAATAGATTTCTGGTAAGGAAAAAGGCCTTTCAGAAAACAATTCCTACTAGTTACGCCTACGTCAAAATATATCCATTTCGTACAAAACAGTTTCTAATTTAAAGTGAAAATGGATTTGTCCTGTGCCCCCCTCCCTCTCAAATAATTAAGAGATAGTGCTGACTTTGGGTGGGGAAGAGGAACTAGAAAATTATTTCTTTAAATCGTTTTGGTATGGAGACCATCTTGGTTAGTAAAAGATAAATCCACATTATTTTTTATACTACACCTCATCTATGCTGTGCGAGGAAAAAATAAATTTGACGGTCATTAATGACAATGGCTTCAGTCATAACTCCCCATCATTACTTTAAAATATTATTCTCTTACATTTTGTCCGAGAATTAAAACATACTATTTTACCCTTGTTGAAACTTACAAATTTAATATCTTCCCTCAGCAGAAGGTTCATTTCAAAGAATCCAGAATGATTAATCGTTATTCTCACAATTCCAACAGACTTATTAAGTAATTATTTAATTGGTTGAGAGATAGTTTTCCCTCCAAAATGGTGTATTCGATCAATAAACATGTATAAGAGTAAAGAGTCATCAAGATGTTTAATATTTATATGACAAGCAATGAATAAACCATGTCAAATCTTTAAGAAAGATAATTTGCAATAAAATGTATGATAAAAAAATATTTTCAATTTTTTTTCTAAAGGGTATGTTTATTATTAAGTAGTCTTCAATCCATAAAATAAGATTTTCCCTAGTTCCAAGATCCATAGCTTACTCAGGAATTTACTATCAGATTGGAATGGGGAACACACAACCTATATAAGATACCATTATTATTTATTTTTTCCCCCCAATTTGGAATTTAGGGCCACTTTTAATGGCTATGGCTATATAACATTTTAAACATTTTGGTAAACCCAATCTTAAAATTAAGTACTGTATTTGACATATTATTTTAAGTATAAATTTACCTGACATATTTTTATTTTTTATTGAAATAAGTTTAGCTCTTAGGGGGTCCGGGTGAGGGGTATATTCCATACTTTTCACCCACTTTATCTTCTTGGGTGTGCCGCGACCCAAGAGGATTCACTAAGAAATAGTTTTCTGAACGGTATTCTATCAAAGGCTTTTTAAAGATCCAGGCAAAATACGTAGGATGGTAGTTTGCTTTTTTGTGCTTATGAGCTATCTTCAGTTATTTTATCATGTTTTAGAACAAAGACTACTTCAAAAGATGCCTTTTGGGTAGATTGTTAGTAGTTTGTGCTATTTAATGAGATTTTGATATTTCTTTTCACCATCGGTTTTTTTACAGTTGAATATTATAGTTAGATAAATTTCTAAAATGTGCTAATTACTTATCTTAGGGTTTACTTTATTAGGATTTGGTTGATGAGAATATAGATATTTGGCTAAAGAATTGGTGTTTTACTAAAATGAAAATACTTAAGTTATTCTAAGTAGCTTTCAGGAGCTCAGTGAAAGGAGATATCCCAACATTATACATCCTGTAGATATTGTACGGACATTTAAATTTGATCAGTGGCTAAATACATATTCTACATGTCGTATGGACAATCGATTGTTGTTACGGGAATAGTTATCTAATGTGGTGATGTAAAGGTAAGGAAGAAAATGTAAGGTCTAGAAAACCAACTATTATTAGGGGATTATAAAAAAATTGGTAAATGTAGGAAGTTAAGGTAAATAAAATAGCTTTGTCAACGACACATCTTCAAGAGTAAAATGTTTAATTTATTAACATAATTAATTATTACAACCAATGGTTGATCCTAAGAATCCACGTTGTATATTATTTCTCACCCCTGTTATGTTGATTCTTACTTATTATATTAAAATTATTATGTTTTGCTCCCAATTTTCCCCTTTAAACTGATATTTTCAGTACAGTTAAGAAACAATATAAGGTAAAACATAAATTGAATTTTTATCAGATATTTAAACTAAAATGTTGATTATAAACAAACAAAAGTGCTAGATTAAAAGTAAAAACTAAGTTTCCTAAAATCACACTATATGAATATAAAAAAATTAAAACATTTCAGCCTTTTAATTAATTCATAATTATTTAAGTACGACTCTTGGGCAAAATCATTAATTTTGCTTTTTTTTATATCTAGCTAAATATAAATGTAATGGTTTTTTCCTACAACTATTGTCTTGACCTTATTTGTAGATCGTGGTTTTTCATGCTTTGTTGAAGCGGTCAAATATTGAACTATATTTTTATTTATGTACAGTCTCGACGGCTCACTCAGGCAAGGATTTTTTTTGCTTCATCATTCCACAATACTATTTGGATGTATTTAAAATATATCGACTAGAAATATTAAATTTTACAATTTTGCAATACAAACTTTATCTAGTTTTAAAATTAAGTGAAAGAAGTCAAATAAAACTAAAAGTATTGGCAATTTAAATTGTCTTTGTAAATTCTGTTGGACTTTTGGGTTTTATCTATGAAACAAATTTAGCATTCACTTGCCCATACAATTTGCATAGTTTTTATTTAATTTTTATTCTAGATATTTTATTTAATATCTGGATTTATACATGTTTGGATATTTATATTGTAAACCAGATCAGTGTTTTTGATTTCACATTCTCCGCTTCTAAGTAAAAGTACGCCAATTGGTTTAAGGAAATAGGCAAGAACCAATCAAAAAAGACTTCAGTGCACCATCTCGTATTAAAATTCAAGATGGCAACTTGTTGCGTCTTGTAAGTAAGTGTGGACAGTTCGGGGCGGATGTATAATAACATTGTGCATTGTTTACTATTCGGTTAAGTTATCAAGTGGCGTGTGTCTATTGATGTACTCAAGATAAACCTATTGTGTACTTTTGTTTGAGGCGCAAGCGCACTAGGGACGGCTGGGAGAAGGTGATTTGTTTGAATGGCAGCATCTTAAGCCGCGTGTGTGGATTAACCTAAGCCGATTAGTGAAAATTGACATTTTGACAATTATAAATCAAACCACAATATAATTTCAAGTGTTTTCGCGATAATCGTACGACGCGAAGGATGATTTTCTCCTCCTTTATTATAAGGTAATAAATTTGCAAACAATTTAAAGCAAAATTTAATACTAGATTTATATCCATAGGTTCTTTTTTTCAAAAATTAGCCTAGTTTTATTTTCTTCATAAGGTTTAAACTTATAATTGATAAGACTACCCTTTGATTAATTTGTTAATTAATATTTGATATCTTACAGTGCCGGTAATTTGTTAAAAGTATCACAAAACCTTTGTTTTCAGACGTAGGATTAAATTATAAGCCAAACCTTTTGTATTAAACAAGCCCGTGCTATTTATTGAATTTTTTACACAGTAGAGTGACATGAGCGTGGGAATTATGGGTTCTCGAAACAATTAACTGAATTTGACGGCGGAGAAAGTAAAAATTTAAATAATAGTAATATTTTCAGTTACCAATATGATAATCTATCCAGCTCTAACTGATAGGTCTATAAATCAATTAGACCACTGGTACAAAAAAAAAAAAAAGGACCAAATGGATTACTTAAAGGTTAACATTTAGCCTATTCTGGAGCTTATAATTTATGTGAAATTTAACCACATGACTGTTACAATTAGGTGATAATCAAATGAAACAAGATAGTAAGATCACATGCATACCAATTTAAATTTTAAACAAATAGTAACAAGTTTAGTGGTGACATAGGATAGCCCTATTTATATTCCAGGTCTAAAGAATAAAAACCAATTTATCTTTGAAAAAAATAATCATGGCACTAAAGCTACCAAACAACATTTATTAACTACATTTGACACATAAAAGGAATACATTAAAATATTGACATGACGAATTCAAGCACACCTTGTATAACTTAATTAATAATAATTTGACTTGCCTATTTCACAAGGTATTGTTTGGCCATATATCTCAGCATTTTCTGAAACGCTTCAACCTCTGAACCAACATTAGTATCCACCTTAATAAATGTATATATCCATCACAACTTTGATTAACACATTATTTTCTCAAATATTGAAGGCTATGTTTAGTTAGTATTTCATAACATATATACAAATATTTAATTCAACAGAATCTTGTAAAATTCCAGACCATGTAGGCCTAGGCCCTGCTAATTTGTTAACATTCACTGGCGGCATAATCCTGGGCTTAAAAACTATGTGGGCTTCTCCAAATAACATTTAACATTTTTTGAAATTGTTTCATGTCTTAGTGCTTATTTAGGAGGTACATTTTAAGAAAATAAACCATCATTATCCTGGAAAAAAAACTAGGAACATTTATGGATGCAGGTCAGATATGTCTTTTGAACTTCCAATCCAAGCGAGTCAAATGAAATATAAAAATTTAATTATTCGCATAATTTATGTGTCAAAAGTTAAAGGTGCAGCTCACAAAATCTGATGCAAAAGTAGAAACATTGTTAATATACCATACATAGTAACCTTTTCTAGCTTTTAATTATGTCCATTCATAAGAAATTTAGGGTATTTATTTTCTGTACATACTTTTACTAAAATATATCCGAAAACTATGACCTGAGTCGTTACCAAATTATGCACAAGTTTCCATTTATGGTAGCTAGTTATTTAGCCAACAGTTTTCATGTTAGTTGGGCGTTCACAGGTGTATTATCATATCAATCTTAACACACTAATTATTTAAGAAAAAAAATAAAAGCTTTCATTTATATAAATGGGTAACTTGGTGGTATAGGGGTAAGGTGTCGGACTTCTGTGCTGGCGGCCGGGGTTCAATCCTCGGTCCCGGCACAGATTTATCTGATTACCAAACCCTTCCTTCACCTCTGACAAGACATCTTGTGAATGTGTGGAATACCAGGCCTCCACCGTGGTTCGGATTCCACGTTATACTGTAGGTCCTTCATTTCATCTCACAATCATCCTACCATTACACATTAGCGTAAGTGCGTATAACCCGAACGGGTAGTAAGACGCGGTGCTAATAATAATAATTTATATAAATGTGTGTGTATATATATTAAATACACACACACATACAAAGAATGAGTCCTACAATTTTAATTTAGAAGGGAAACCAATATTTCTGAAAACACTAATTTCTATCGTCACGAGTTTCTCAAGTTAATCTAATTCTATTTTTTTTTTACATTTATGAAAACATTTTCTTCAATGATTTCAAAGAATGATTTTAGAAATCTCGAGTTTACATTTTATAAAATCTAAAGGCTATATTTGAGACTGCCATTACAAGATTGACAGAATAATGCCTCAACGAGAAAATTATGCCTGGTGTGGTAATAGGATATTTTAGAAAATACAAACATTAATTCTGCTGTTAACATTGTTCACTATATTATACTTACATAGGTACTATTTCTAACTCATTCTATGATATTAGGAACTAGAAAGTTAATTGCTGCACTAACAAAAGTAAAGTACCTACAGTATATATATCTTGAGCTAGTTATATCCAGTCCACCTCATTACACCCTATTACTATCTTGAGCTAGTTCTATCCAGTCCACCTCATTACACCCTATTACTATCTTGAGCTAAGTTCTATCCAACCCACTTCATTACACCCTATTACTATCTTGAGCTAGTTCTACCCAGTCCACCTCATTACACCCTATTACTATCTTGAGCTAGTTATATCCAGTACACCTCATTACACCCTATTACTATCTTGAGCTAGTTCTACCCAGTCCACCTCATTACACCCTATTACTATCTTGAGCTAGTTATATCCAGTCCACCTCATTATACCCTATTACTATCTTGAGCTAGTTCTATCCAGTCCACCTCATTACACCCTATTACTATCTTGAGCTAGTTCTATCCAGTCCACCTCATTACACGCTCTCCCTATCTTGAACTAGCTATATCCAGTCCACCTCATTGCACCTTATGGCTTTCAGGTCTATAGCTATTTCCCATCTGCGTCTAGGTCTTCTCACTGGTCTTTCCTCCATCAGATTTGTCAATCAAGACCGTGAACATGGTTAGTTCCAATTGCACTGCACGTATTTACCACCGTAATCCACGAGACTTGATTATCCTATCAATGTCTGGCGATGAGTCCAGGATATGCAACTCATCACTATGAAATCTCCTCCAATCTCCACTATCTTCATCTCATTTTGACCTTCCTAAGTACTTTGTTTTCGAACACACTAATTTTCTTCTCGTCATGTAAGTTTATAGGGCCTGGGCCAAGTGTTATTTTATAGGGATTGATATTATTTATAACATACATTGGCGTATGAATAATTGAAAGTACATAGTTTTAGTTCTTTCTATCGGTATTCCGCTATGCTGATATCCGTTACGAGTCCAAGAAATTTAGCCAACCGATTTAAATCCGTCGTACAGACTCGATCTGTCGAGTCGCTTGAGAACACCGCCTTTGCTGAGGATGCAAAGTACTTGGGAGCTCACTTGATGCTGAGCCTATAGACACCTGCCTATGCCTCTTTTTGTGTTTAGATAGTGTGCATTGGTCGCATGTCGAAGATCCAGCAGCTGTTGGTTCGTTTTGGGAGGCTGTGTGGCACATGGCGTCCGGTGCGGTCCAGGTGTTTAGAAGGGGGATCAGCTGGTGGTTCCCTCCTCCCCCCTCTCTAACCATTCGTCTCACCTGCCACAAACCACTCTGCAGGGGTGACCAGGATAGAACGTTCCTAGGCGCGCGGTTTGGTTTGAACCTTTCCGTGAAGATTTGTTTGTGTGGGCCTACAGTCCGTTCGCAACTGGAGTGGTTTTAACTGGCAGCTAGAAGAAAATGGTTATTGTAAACATGCGCTGGAAGTCACTAGTGCTAACCTATGTGAATTATTTTCTTAGCAACTCGCCTTGGTGGCGTAGTTAGCTAACGCGCTAGTTTCGAGTTGAGTTATACTGCCGAGGACGTGGAGATCGAGGTTTGAATCTCGGTTGGGGGATCTGGTGGTGGTTTTCCACTCTGTTTCCACGCAAATGTGGGTTCACTCCACAAACATTTGTTATATATCTAATTCCAACCGCATTCATCTTGATCTTGTATTTCGCTGACAAACCTACATCAATGGAACAATGTTGGCGTTAGTATACTTTTATCTCTAATAATACTTCTCTAAGGATTTCTTAACTAATCAAAAGAACAAAATAAAGTAATAAAATACTGGTAATATATTTTTTGTATCGCGGTTGTGGTAAAAAGATATTATAGTGCCGGAAATAATTCATAATTATTATATTCACACTTGTATCTTATAATAAGTAAATGTATTTTTATAACTTAAAGAAAGAAACATAAAATATTGGTTTCAAAATATAACGTTTGAATTTTGCTAACAAATACGCATGATCACATACGAACACGGTTTGTATGACGTCATCGACGTCCTTTGTTTCATTGTGAATAGAAGACATAGTTTTAGAAGCTATCCTATGAAAAAGCATTTTCAAATGAACCAGAGACGCCTCTTCCATAAAAAAGAAACCTCCAAACGGTTATTTTCATAAGTGCGTTGTTTCAATAATTCATAAACTCTTTAAAGAAAATGATATTCAAAAACAAATTTTTTGCTGTGAAAGCTTTGAATCCTAAAAATACCAGCAACTCAACTTATGGCCTTGAAGCTCATAAGGTTTGTCGTATGATTACATGAGAGTATATCTGGTAGCTTTTGGTAGGTTGTCGGTTACCCCCACTCCAGTCGCGAGTATACTATAATATGTTCATGTTGAGGTCCGCACAACGGTCGATATATCCGTACATCTATAATAATAAAAGGAAGTGTTTGTTTGTTTGTTTGTTTGTTTGTGTGCGATGTCCAGATAAATCTACGGCACGCAGAGATCTGAGATTCTTAACATAAGTGGACGGAAGGGGGTCCGAATGCACCCCGAATCCGGATTTTTAAATTTTTTAATTAGCCTAATTTTAACAAATTTTTTGAAGAAAATATTGTTAATCTAGTTTAGAATTACGTTTCAGAGATAACTGCGATAAAAATATGCATCCTCCTCCGAGGGTGGTGAGGGGGGGGGATCTTATGTAATCCTTATACCACAGTGAGTCACGGACAACGCCGTGCGGGATTGCTAGTGCTCCCACCCACTTCGGTGGCCACATGGTCTAAGACAGGGGTATGATCATAATACTGGGTGGCCCACATTTAATAAAAAATCTCTATTTTGATCCTAAATAAACAACATTCCAACTTTGTTTATTATTATTATTTTAATTTTTTTATTTATCACCGCGTCTTACTATCTGTTCAGGTTATACACATATATGATAATTACTCTAATGGGGGTAAGGATAAGGAAGGAAGCGTTTTAGAGGTTGTTTATCCTTATTAGCGTGGAAGGAGGGCGGGAAACCATTTAGTAAAATCCACCCTCAGTAGGCCCGACCGGGATTTATACCCTTATATCCTCGTCTCCACAGTATAGCTTATTATTACAAAAAAAAAAAGTGCCCATAGGTAAAAATAATAAGACTCACTTTTTTATTACCAAAAATTTAAAATTTTTATTTGCAACGTTGTTTTTGAGTTCAGGCTTTAATTTTTATAACTTTTGACAAATAATCGGGGTTCAAATCCCGGCGGGGTGCACTTATGGTTGTTTTTCCTAAATGTTTTTTTCCATTCTCCTTCCACACAAATTCGGATAGGCCTAACTTTCTTTTAAATTCAACTTCCGTTAACCCTACTACATTAGCGTAATTAGTACATAGGAATTTAAACCCGAACTGATTGTAAGACGCGGCGTGAAATAATAACAATCGAAATCTTAAAGAGAGGTATGACGTCATTGATGCACAAATATTGCTCCAGTCTGAAAAAACCTTTACAACCTTTATTTTTTTATGACAACATTTTATATATATAGCAACATTGTTGACAGATTAGCGCGAACCATTTGGACAAACAAGTTTATCTTTTTATCGGTCACACATTGACTCAAGCACAGAGTAAATATTGAACTCTCCCCTTATGTCGAGAAAAGAAGAGGGAGATAATTCAGTGGTTTGGGGAACGAACTTCTCTCTGTGTGATGCCGGTGACTCATCGGTCAGGGATCGAGGTTTGACCTCAGGCGATGCTTTTTAAGATTAATGTCATTTTTTGAGAGTCCCGTATATTGGTTGGTTTTTATTACGGGCATGATTTTATTGTAGTCCTGTTGTTGTTTTTTCGCCACTTATTACTATCCGTAGTTTTTTTTAAGGCCGTTGCCTACCTGTGACGTCACGGATAGGATTTCACATGATTGTGTATTAACGTTTTTTTCGGCGAGCATTAGATATAAAACATTTAAACAAGAAAACAAATCTAAATTCTTATTAAATAGGTGCATTTATAATATAGTCTTAAATGGACCCATTTTCTAAAATCTTAAAGTGTTTTTTAAATAGTCTGTTTATTTTTGTTTGTTTTTTCATGAAAATGACTAGTAGGAATTTTCCTGCAAGGATTTGGATTTAAAAAAGTCCGTATTTATATAAAATAGAAAATAATACAATTTACAAATTAATACTCGCTTCGCTGACCGCATAGTCTAAGGCGATACCTTCGCAATATATTAGACTGCCGATAACGGGAAATTCATGGTTCGATCTCGGTCAAGTGTATTGAGGGTGGTTTTCCATAAAGCTAAGGGTTTCCTATTAGCCACGCAAATGCGGGTACACTTACCTACCTAAGACCTAAAACCATTGGCGTAATTAGTACATAAGCGTATAAACCGAATGGGTAGTAAGTTGATTTGGTGACCTGGTGGTCTAGGGGTAAGGTGTCAGACTTATGTGCTGGCGGCCGGGGTTCGATCCTCGGTCCCGGCACAGATTTATCTGAATTACCAAACCCTTCCTTCACCTCTGACAAGACATCTTGTGAATGTGGGGAATGCCAAGCTTCCACCGTGGTTCGGATTCCACGTTAAACTGTAGGTCCTCCATTTCATCTAACAATCACCCTACCATTACACATTAGCGTGCGTGTAACCGAAACGGGTAGTAAGACGTGGTGCTTAAGAAAATGAAGAATTTAACGTACACTTTCTGAACCGACTGATTATATCAGCACACGACTCATGAAACAAAGGCACACTACTGGAAAATAATTTACTAAAATATATTTAATAAAAAAAAGTGTGTATGTAGGGTCGGTATTAGCCCCCCGCCCGAAGACAACCTACACACCACTCACTCCGATTTCGAGGTCCCTGGTTCAAGGCTCTACCAATTAGCCTTTCTCTCAAAGTGAGCTCTAGCGAGCCTTTCATTACAAGAAGCTTACGTGCCTGACCGACACAACCGTCTTAGGGCGCTCATCATAGCAGGCCCAACTCAGCTCCCGGCTCGCGCGAGGTATTATGGGAGTAAAAGGGAAAACACCTACGATATGCCAGAAATGTGCAGTGCATTCGTATTTCAGTGATTGCTTGACATTTGCCGCGGTGACGATGGAGCACAAAGCGACAAAATTTCTTGTTAATAACTACAGTTTGTTGTCCCTTTTATGACAGAATGAAGATTTGTGCACAGTGCTTATCTGTGAAAACATTCTAAAATGGTCAAAAAACGTTCGTTTCAACGTAGTTTATATACAAATATAATTTAATATTTCAACAATGTTCAGTATTAGGAACTCTTATTAACACTTTACCTCCATTATTGTTTAATCATAGATGATCCACGTGCACCAATGTTGGTGTGACTTAACGATTTCGAGCCGACTTTACCACAAGAGTTGATGGGCGTGTGGTGCACTCTCTTAATATTCATTTACATAATTGTATCGACGTGGGCGGGAGCGTTTCCGTAAAATTAGCTGTAATTTTCTACAAGATCAATCGGGGGGGGGG
>CABFVZ010000988.1:211703-225824 GCA_902151445.1 Timema monikensis
GTGGTCTTGAGGTTAAGTGCTCACCCCAGGAACCGATGTTAGTGGGTTCAAATCCAGCCGGATTCGACAGATTTTTCTTGAGTGATAAAAATACGTAGCACAACGTCCTTCGGAGGGGAAGGATGGTCCCATGTCGATTGTAGCATATAAAATAACCTTGAAAGGTATGGGAAAATACCTTTGCCAGCAAAATTGGTAGGTCCTTTGGCTCTCGCTCATAGAAATTCTCGTGTGCTTATAAAATCAGTAGGTTCATAAAGTTCATCTTATTAACCACATTTAAGTAATAATAATCCTACTGTCAGACAAAGCTAGAAACCTTATAGGCTCTCTTGGTTTCTTAGCGTTGAGGAATTTCTGTTTTATATTCTAAAGCAGAGGTCCCCAACCTTTTTGTACCTTAGAGCACATTCAAAACTAACGGTAGTGCGGCGGGCAACAATCACTTTTTTGAAGGTAAATTTATAGCCGAACATAATTCATAATGCAAATAATACAGATTACTAAACAAAATTGTGAGTTTAATTATTTTTTTCTTCTTCTTCTTCTTAAATTCTCATATAAAATAACTCACATCGTACTCACGCAAAGTTAGTTCAAAACCAGTCTAAATAATTGAAACCATTTTCACCAAACCAAAATTCAATGTCAATAAATTTTTAAAAAAAACTGCTTTATTTACAATTTTAACAAGACCAAAATAAAAACACAAGGAAATATTTAACTACCAACCACCATTTTGGTGCTGAGGTACATTTTTAAAACATATGTTTATTTTGTGTTTATTCAGGCGACAAAGCTGGGTAAGACCCATGTCAAGATATTTACAAAGGCAATAGGAAGTGTTAGCATGTTTAGTGAGTAATGATAGTTCCGAGTAATAAAGTACACTTTGAAAATGAGCCGGCCAAGAAAGAGGAATGAGAGGGAGGGATTGGAAAAAGGGGGGCTTTCAATCACCAACTTTTTGAGAACAACATACCCGGGGGTAAGCACAAACTTGATTTTTGTCGGAAAAGTGACAGATTAAAATTATTAGTCAATAAATTTTCAGTTGTGGTCAAAAAGTGGCGGGCAGACGCAAAAGGATCAATGGGTGCCATGGCGCCCGCGGGCATAGGGTTGGGGAGCCATGTTCTAGCGTGTCGAACACAGGGCTGTGTCAACAATTTAACAGAAAACACTCACTGTATATTGTACGTCCCGTGACTAGGTGGTTAGAATAGTTAACCACGAGTCCAGGGGACCTTGGATCGACTCTGGTGGGTGCTGAGAAAGATATATACTAATTACTTACAGGTTCGTCCTGTTATCCAGTTAGTAAAAATATCTAGGCTATCGGTCAGCCAGTGTGCCACGGAAATTGGGGATGAAATCAAAAAGATGTGTGAAAAAATTTGAAGAGTAACGATAAATCTTTTTTAAATCAATGATCAACATTATTTTTTTAAATAGCACAATGATTATAATTTTAGTCAATACAATTTTAAATACAATCGTAGTACTATTTATATTTTGATGATAAAATCTCTCCTGATGATGTGCCGTGCGTTGAAAAGGGTTGAACACCGCTACTCTTGGGGTTGAGTCCAGTTTTCATAGAAAGGGTCTTTCAAAAATACAAACTTTTTTTTTGCGGTCAAAATTGATAACATTTGACCATAATATTGTTCCTCTTCTTTTGTAACGCGTGAATGGAAGCTAAACCTTGATTTACTGTGCCTGTAATCGAACCAGTGTCACCTAGGTCTGTCAGTCCCAAGCCAATAGGCCACAAAGACGGGTTAAAAACAACTTTGACCGTAGATCTCGGGTTAGTTTGTTTCCCCCCAAACACCGAAGAATCAATTCCAGTTAATCTAATTAATTGCAATGATTGCACAGTTTTGTGGTCGGACCGATTGTGAGATGTGTGTCTGGGCCCAAAGAGGGAGGAGTGACGTCACGTGTATCCAACACATCCTCTCCCGAGAATGCAAGTGTTCTAGTTCTATTTCCAATTTTCCACTTTTGTGTAAGAGAGCATTGAAGTTCGACCATTTGATATTTAACCGAAGGGAAAGCAGGTATTTTTACAGTTTTTATAGAATTGAAACTTTTCGACCAAAATAAATCAAATAATTCTCCAGTAGCAACATAGAGTTAAGTTTTCTTCATGTATGCTAATACCAACATATCTTTATATTTGTCAAGGGTGTCCTGGAATTTTGTCAAAACTTTTTCTCTTTATTTAAAAAGTTTTGACAGCATTCCAGGACACCTTTGACAGATATCCAAGATCTGTTGATATTAGCATGTGCAGAAAACTAAATTCTATGCTGCTACTGAAGAAATGTTTGATTTATTTTAGCCATAAAAAATGTAATGCTATAAAAACTGTAAAAATACTCGCGCTCCCTTCTGCCGCACCTTAAAACCAATGTGACTAGATGAAAACTCGAGTTTGTATCCCCTCAAGTAATATTATACAGAAGTCTCAATTTCACCGCAGGTGAACCACATGCATTCTAAATATACGTGAACACCAAATATCTCAAATTTATCTCCAGGAGATAGAACATTTGCATTCTCGGGTGACGACAAGATGGTCCGTATGAAGCTCCCGATAATGATGACGTCATACCTGGTAAATCTGTCATTTGCTCGTTGCGTGCCTTATGTAATGTTTCCTCGCTTTGATGGCGTCAAAACTATGGATTTTCAAGATTTCCCCCGATATCTCCTTGAACTTATGGGAGAGGTAGCTTTTTGTTTTTATCTTTTGGCTTGATGGACAAGGTGCTTTTTTTTAAATCTCCTTGACCCAATGAACTAGGCGGTGGCCTTTTATCTTTTGACCTATATGGACGAGGTGGCATTTTCTTCTCCATGACCCGTTTGGACGTGGTCATTTTTTGTCTCTTTGTCCTGATGGATTAGGTTTCCATTTATCTCCTTGTCCTGATGGATTAGGTTTACTTTTATCTCCTTGTCCTGATGGATTAGGTTTACTTTTATCTCCTTGCCCTGATGGATTAGGTTTACTTTTATCCCCTTGTCCTGATGGATTAGGTTTCTATTTATCTCCTTGTCTTGATGGATTCGGTTTACTTTTATCTCCTTGTCTTGATGGATTAGGTTTACTTTTATCTCCTTGGGCTGATGGATAAAGAAAAGTGCCCTTTTATCTTTATGGCCCTAGGACTATTTTCCCTTTTAACTCCCTTCTTTATCGCTTTTTTCTTTATTGGTGGTCTTTTGCAGCCACTATTACCGATAACCTAAGTTTTATTCCATGAGGTTTCCTATAAAATATTCTGGACTTTGCTTTGTGAGGTTACTGCTCGAGATAAACTGCGGTTCCCTTATTCACTGGTATTTCCGAGGCACATATCCTTTCTTGTGCTGTGCGTGACATCATATGGTCGAAAAGAACGTATCCTTTCTTTGGCGTGTATGTAGCTATCTCTACATTCCATGCAAATACTTCACCATTTCTTCCGGCCGGAATAGTTTCGCGTGATGAAATATCTCGTTCTCGTTATTCCGTGCCCCGGGCCTAGCACGTGGGCGGTGTCCTTTCTCCCCCCCGCAGTTCTCTGTCCCTACTGTAACAGACGGAAGATGTCTCGGCACGGACAAGACATTCCTCCTCTACGGGCTGACGGTTCCGCCGACATTTCTAACCTGTCGCGCCGCGCAGTCTTTAGTTCGAGTCTGTCCTGTGTCGAAGAATTGTCGGTGAGGGTTTATTCTATGCTCCTTATCTTTATAAGATCGTGTTAAATGTGAGGATGGTCCGTAGTTCTGGCTTGCAGTCTGATAATTATTCTTTAGCACCGCGTCTTACTACCCGTTCGGTATATACGCTTATTGTTATAGGGATTAGGAAGGTTATATTTAGAGAAAGTGTACCCATATTTCCGTGGAGGGAGAGGGGAGAAGCCATATTGGGAAAACTACACTGATTACACTCGAAGGAGATTCGAACTTCGATCTCCCCGTCATCGGCAATATAGTCTACTGCGAGAGTAGCGCGTTAGACCATGCGGCCACCGAGGCGGGTACTACTAGGTAGTTGAAGGGGTTCGGTTGTTACCTAGAGCCTTTTGCATGTATACAGTCGATTCGCCACCGAAGTGTAGGTAACTGACAGGGTGACTGGCAGCTAGTAAAAGTTACCAGATCTACTCTCATCAGTCTCATGTAGCCATACGCCAAACCATCTTCAATACGATATGCCGCTTTCAGGAGTTAAAACTTTCACAACAAACCATTTGTTCTTGATTATGTTTTCTTTTAACAGTTTTTACGTTAGAGGAACAACGAACTTATGAAAATAACCGTTTGGAGTTTTTTTTAAACGGAAGTGGCGTCTCTGGTTCACTTAAAATGCTTTGCAAACGAAAGCTTCTAAAAAAGGCTGTGTTCTCTTTAAAAATTAAGACGGTGAACCAGACGAAACGCGGGTGGTGATGACGTCATAGAAACCTTGTTTGGTTGTGTTTATGCGCATGTGTTGACAAAATATTTTTTATTTTATTTTTAAACTAAGATTTTTCTTCTTCTATAAGTTATAAAAAATACATTTATTTATTTTGGTAGCCAGTTATAACAAAATACAATTGTGAATATAACTAACACTTTTTATCGACAATATATTATTTAGTTTCCGCATGGGTTAAATTAGTGACTTTCAACGGCATCATACAAACTGCTAGACAACAAACTGCTCGACAAGCTATAAACAATTATTTGGAAGGCTGGGTGGGTCAAGTGGCCGACACGACTTGGACCAACTGCTAGACAAGCTCATGTATAGGAGTACACAACCAAGTGATCGACACGAGCTGGACCATGTGATAGACAAGCTCCGATATAAGAGGACAAAGTGATAGACATCCAAGCGGCCGACACGAGAGGATCAATTGCTCGACTAACATCGAGACGAATCCAGTTAAAAGTGACTCAAGTGACAGACAAGTTATTTCAAAACTAACAAAGTTCTAAACATGGTTTTAGTGGTTGAAATAATCATTTCTGGACCACTTTCTCCCATAAGGTTAACATTGATCCACCACATTGAATAGGGTGGATCACTTTCTCATCTAACCTAACCTCACCTAACCTAACCTTAACAGGCCTTTGATTACACAAGAGTACCTTATATCCTTGTATTTGTCGTTTCCCCCTTGGATCCCCCTTCCTCGCTTAGGTCTAGATCCCAGCCTCCTCCCAGCCTTCATCCCCTTCTCTTACCATGATCGCCAATCGCTTCTCTCCCCTCCTCCCAGTCTCCTACCCCCAGCCCTGATCTGCACAACTTCCAGTCCCCATCATGAGCAAGAGGTAGTCTGGCTCGATCATGGCCGTGTTGATCCAATCCAGCTCCAATCAATCCTCTTACCACCCACCCCACCTACCAAACTGTTTTCAAACCTTTGACAGCTTAGATCTTGTACCTTAAACGATGTATCCATAATCTTACCACCCGCTCCTTGATATCTGACGGCTTAGATCTTGTACCTTAAACTATATGTCCTTCCTGCTTACCACACATCCCTCAAAATATTCTGAAACGGTTTGAAATTGTACTAAATAATTATACATCACTCTCCACTCGACACCTTAAACGTCGAGACCATTCATCGGGGTTCGATCACATTCGGTTGACTGAAGGTGGATTTTCAAAAATGGTTTTCCACTCTCACTCCACATTTCCTCTAAATTCAACTTTATTCATCCCTAAACACATTAGCGTAGTTAGTATATAGGTGTATAACGCGGTGCTAAAAATTAAAAATATGTAGTACTAAATATTCAGTCTAGATATTAAAATTATCTCTTTGAAAAACAATAAAAACCCATTTTACTGTCGCCTATTGCCGGTTACTAATTTTAGATACTATTTTAAAACTGTTTTCAAATATCAAGGTTTAATCAAAGCCACTAAGGAATTTTTACTCAATGGTTTTCAACTCTTTCTTCATGGAAAAGCGGGTATGTTTCTTTCTAAATTATACCCTACTCACCTATAATCTATTAATATAGGCCTAAACATAAGATAGTTCATACATGTGGACTAGCGCTCACTGTTCTTTAATGGTGCAAGCCAGCGTTGCAGAATTAATTGCGACTGTTCAATTCGTGATATTATTTTATAAGGTCATCATTAGTTTGAGTTATTTTCACCTACATTTTTACTTTAACAAACCCTACAAACATATATTAAGAAGTGTGAGGTTAAATAAACTGATGGGTTGAGGGAAAATAATTATTTGAGTGTAAACAAGGACAATCGTGTGTTGAATTAACTGTTCTGTCACTTAGCCCACTCTTAACTGGATTATATCAAAGTTTGTCGAGCATTTGGTTCTCTCGTGTCGACCGCTTGGTTGTCTATCACTTTTGTCATTTTATATGGGAGCTTGTATAGCAGTTGGTTCTCTCGTGTCGACCGCTTGGTTGTCTATCACTTTGTACTCATGTACACGAGCTTGTATAGCAGTTGGTTCTCTCATGTCGACCGCTTGGCTGTCTTATCACTTTGTACTCCTCCTATACATGAGCTTGTCTAGCAGTTGGTTCTCTCGTGTCGACCGCTTGGCTGTCTTATATCACTTGGCCTGCTCCCACTTTCAACCAAAGTTCTGCAAGCCGTAAGTTGTCCCCACTCCATTGGCGAATCGACTCTACATACAGAGACACTCTGGAAAATATTGGAACTAGCCCGGAATTTGAAGTGGTCGACAAAAAAACGGGAATAAGTCAGGATTTTAGGGAATTAAAAAAACAAACAAAAAAACCCAGGGAAAATATTGTTTTACTCAAAATGTGAAATATAATCATTAAATCAGAAAATTAAAATGTGATTAAAACTGTATGCCTATTTTTGTTTGTTTGTAGCTGTGTACTATATTTTATAATTCCAGGTATATTATGATAAGACAAATAAAAACATGTTTATTTGAATTTTAAAACTTATTATTATTCATAAAAAAAAGAGAGATAAAAAACGTGAGTGGGGTTAGAAGGGCTCGACATACTTTTTAGTCGAGTAATTATAGGAAATGATCAGGGAAAATTGGGAAAAAGTCGGGAATTTCATTGTTCAAGTTGGGTAGGCATCCTGACATTTAGTTACATCAAATAGTGTGTGGGGGTCATTAGCAAATTACAAACAAATAATGTGCAATTATATATGATCATTTATCAGTAAATAATAATATTAGCACTGCGTCTTACTACCCGTTTGGGTTATACGCTTTAAGTACTAATTACGCTAATGGATTTAGGAATTGGGAAGGTTGAATTAGAGGAAGTGAACCCGCATTTGCGTGGAAGGAGAGTGGAAAACCATTTAGGAAAAACCATCCCCAGTTCACCCGACCGAGATTCGAACCTCGATCTCCCCCTCCTCAGCAGTCGAGCTCAACACGACAAGCGCGTTAGCCAACTATGCCACCGAGGCGGGTTTCTCGGTAAAATTTCCAGATGATTGAATCTAGGGAAAAGAGGGTGTAAACATATCTGGTCTACAGTAGACCACGACATTAGTGACGCATTCAACCACCAAGCGCTGTAGTATATACGTGGGTGTGAAGACAAAATTGGAACCACGGCTATTGGCTCTACTTGAAATCATTTATATGGATAGATTTGTTTTTATCCCAGATAGAAGTAATATAACCTTTTCCGACGTCAGTTTCGTCTGATTATCCGTTGATGAGGCGTTCGAAACGGTTAACCGGGGTTTGAGTCGTGTACTTCTTAAGAAAGGGAAGGAAGACTAAATCTTTTTATTTTGTGTTTGACTTTTGGTGTATGAAAGTTTGTGACACTCAAATGAATGTTTAAAAAAAAAGCACTAAGAAGATTCTGGGAACGAACCCGTGATCTGTGGTGGCGCACGCACGCACGCACGGTTTCTTTGCCGAGTCGGGTGTCCGTGCCTTTTGAGTGTTTTCTGACGGTGGATTCCTCGTGCGTGAGTGTTTCATGTTGTGTGACCTAGCCTCAGTGCAACAGCGGTATAACTCTCGACTTCTTCACATCTCAGCGTCTGTACACTCCGTTTACCCTGAAAGGTGCTCCACCAAAGTACACTCTTGTCAAGACAAGACTGCTTCGTTTCAGGTTAGACGAATGAACTCTCCGTTTTACTCCTAAAGATAGCAGTCTTACCTTGACGTATTACGCTATGATCCTATCTTACAGACTATAACATGACCTGCTTCAGTGGCCAAATGATCTAAAAGGTCGCTCTTATGTTAGACTGGCGTGTTGTTGACGGGGAGAACGAGGTTCGAATCTTCCTCGAGTGATCTTTCCTTGACGCAAATGCGGGTTCACTTCTATATTAAACCATAACTTTACCTACCCTATTAGCGTAATTAGTACTTAAGCGTGTAATACGAATGGGTCGTAAGACGCGTTGTTAAGTATTAGTTTACGTTTTCACTTCGTTACCGGCAAATTGTAAGGGTATTCAATATTATGACCTTTGTATTTTCCAGTCATCTCTACACAAATTAAACGCGGTCGTTTTGTCCATTTATATGTATGTCTTACACCTTTTTAGTTTGTATTTTGTTTTTGCAAATAAATAAAAAAATATTTTGGTCTAAGTTTTGTTGCAGTGAAAAATATTGAAACCGGAATCGATAGAAGAAGAAACTTTGACAGTTAAAAACATTCTTGGATAAATTTTACATATTCATACATGATGTAAATTATCAAAACCTATATTATTATTACTATTATTACTATTATCACCGCGTCTTACTATCCGTTCGGGTTATACGCACGTTAATGTGTAATAGTAGGATGATTTTGAGATGAAATGGAGGACCTACAGTTAACCGTGGGATCCAAACCACGGTGGAGGTTTGGCATTCCTCACATTCACAAGATATCTTGTCAGAGGTGAAGGAAGGGTTTGGTAATCAGATAAATCTGTGCCGGGACCGAGGATTGAACCCCGGACCCCCAGCACAGAAGTCTGACACCTTACCCCTAGACCGCCAGGTCACCCATTCCTTATAGAAGCACCTACAGAATGGTTCTCTCTTCATTGAGTCTTCTTAGAACGTCTTCACTAGTCACCCGATGTGTCCATCCCTTCTCTTTTTTTTCCTTTGGCTCCATATTTCAGCTTCATAGAAACTGATGCTCCCGAAGGTCTTTCTTATGAGAATTGGACTGTATAACTTCCGCCTCATTTCTCCCGTATGGTGTTATGCCGTTGTTGCTTGCAGTGTCGAGCGCGCGCGCGTGTGTGTGTGTGTGTTGTGTGTTGTGTGTGACTTGTGGTCTACTACGGCATGTGTTTGGAGCTAAGCTACAGTCCATCTACCATAGGAGTGGTGGGGACAACTAGGAGAAATGTGTTTATTTTAACAATTTTTTACATTACTGAAACATGAAATTGTGAAAATAGCCGTATGGATTTTTTTGTGGTTTTTTTCTTTGATTCGCTTAAGAAAAGTTTTTCAAATGAGAGCTTATAAAAGGCTGCGTTCTCTTATTATTATTATTATTATTATTATTATTATTATTATTATTATTATTAGCACCGAGTCTTACTACCCGTTCGGGTTATATACACTTACGCTAATGTGTAATGGTAGGGTGATTGTGAGATGAAATGGAGGACCTACAGTTTAAACGTGGGATCCGAACCACGGTGGAGGCCTGTCATTCCCCACATTCACAAGTTGTTATTAATACACTTCTTGTCAGAGGTGAATCAGATAAATCTGTGCCGGGACCGAGTATTGAACCCTGGACCCCCAGCATATAAGTCCGACACCTTGCCCCTAGACCGCCAGATCACCGCTGCTTTATCTTCATCACATTTTTTAAAGTACCGCGTCCTACTACCCGTTCGGTTTAAACGTTCTTTACAAACTAAGATGGCGAATCTGTCCCGAGTAAAGGTGGTTGATACGTCATTCAAACTGTGTTCGGTTGTGTTTATGTGATTGTGTTTACAAAATAAATCGGTTTTATTTTGAAATAATATTTTGTAAGGGTCCTTCTCTAAGTTATATATATAAAAAAAGCGTCTATTAATTTTAGTGCTAACGCGCTTGTCGTGTTGATCCCGACTGCTGAGGACGGGTAGATCGAGGTTCGAATCTCGGTCGGGTGAACTGGGGGTGGTTTTTCCTAAATGGTTTTCCACTCTCCCATCCACGCAAATGCGGGTTCACTTCCTTTAATTTAACCTAATTTTTAATCCATTGGTGTAATTAGTACTTAAGCATACAACCCGAACGGGTAGTAAGACGCGGTGCTAAGTATTATTATTATTATTATTATTAGGTTGGTAGTGAAAATGCTAATTATAGAGTAGCCTAATCCTCAGGGAAGTATTAGTAAGAAAACCATTATTTCCGCACGGGTTAACATTAGTGACTTTAAAGCAATCTTTTCAATAAAAATCTTTCATTAGCTGTCAGTTACCACCCATCCTAAAGTAGAGACTTTACTCTCCTGCCTGCCTGCTTCGTCAGACTTTCAACCCCCCCACACACACATACATACCCTCTCCTCTCTGCCCTTGCGGTCAGAGGGAGGCTATTTATAAAAGGCGCTAATCAATAAAGTACACTCCACGCCTCTATATCATTGTCAGGGGAGGTACAGGGGGTTGCTTTTTATCGAACAGGGTCTTTAAGTTATTGATCCGAATTATCTGGCCCTGTAATTTATTTTAAAAAAAAAAGCTTGACTTCGAATCGGTCATAAGTGTAAACTTAGGGCTCGAGATGCTTACATCCCTTAAAATACGCATGCAAATAAGCCTTAGAGATGTCAAAAAATGTCTTGAAAACTCTAAGAAATTATTTAAAAACATTATTATAGCTTTTTCTAATGAATATTATATAGAGTTGACTGAATGAATATCTTTTATAGTTTATAAATCATTTGATTTATTAAAAAATAAAAGTTGTATGTACAAAAATACTATTTATTTTGTAAAATATAGAATATTAGTTGCTAGTGACTTTTTGTTTGGGTACAAAATATGCATTTTATGACCTAATGTGGCGTAAATGTTATTTAAAAACGATCAAAAGAGATAAATATATTATATATCCATATTGAGGAAATACTATTGATGTTTAGTGATTGCATAAATACCCAAACATACATTTTTAACTACCCATTTGCTGGATTGCACATCTTTGCTTGTTTGGTTGTAAAATACACATTCCTGGTGAGTCTGCAGCTAGACTAGAGAGGGTTGTGTTGGGAGGGGGTAGCTATTACTCCTGAAGCAGGTATTTCACATTCCTGGTGAGACTGCAACTAGACTAGAGAGGGTTGTGTTGGGAGGGGGTAGCTATTACTCCTGAAGCAGGTATTACACATTCCTGGTGAGTCTGCAGATAGACTAGAGAGGGTTGTGTTGGGAGGGGGTAGCTATTACTCCTGAAGCAGGTATTACACATTCCTGGTGAGACTGCAACTAGACTAGAGAGGGTTGTGTTGGGAGGGGGTAGCTATTACTTCTGAAGCTGGTATTACTGGTGAGTCTGCAACTAGACTGGAGAGGGTTGTGTTGGGAGGGGGTAGATATTACTTCTGAAGCAGGTATTACACATTCCTGGTGAGACTGCAACTAGACTGGATAGGGTTGTTTTGGGAGGGGGTAGCTATTACTTCTGAAGCAGGAATTACACATTCCTGGTGAGACTGCAACTAGACTGGTGAGGGTTGTGTTGGGAGGGGGTAGCTATTACTTCTGAAGCAGGAATTACACATTCCTGGTGAGACTGCAACTAGACTGGAGAGGGTTGCGTTGGGAGGAGGTAGATATTACTTCTGAAGCAGGAATTACACATTCCTGGTGAGACTGCAACTAGACTGGAGAGGGTTGCGTTGGGATGGGGTAGCTATTACCTCTGAAGTAGATATTTATCATAATGCAAGAGTTAAGATGGTAAAGACTTTTCATTATATTTCGGGTTTGATTTAGTCGTTTACATTAATTACCAATTTTTGTTCATATATATATATATATATATATATATGAGTGATTTATTTTTAGAATTTTAATGTCACTTTATAGGCAATTTATGATAATTTTAAGTCATCCAAGTCCCTGGTTATCATGGTTGACCGCAACAAAAAAAAGTTTGTAATTTTTAAAATGCCCATCCTGCCAAAACCATACTTTGCAAATATTGTGATTTGGGCCATCAAAACTGTGGCCACATGAACTGGGCCGGACCCGAGAACAGCGAGTGAGACAAAATCGCAGGTAATGTTCCGGTTGACCTTGTGAGTAACAACGTGGAACATTGTAATAAAACGAAGAACACATTGAGACACAATACAAGGACAAGTGACTGGCGACTCTATCAGGACTCGGGCACGTTCAGAGTGTTATTGAGGGAAAATGTTACATTTCCATACTTGGAGTCTCGATCAATCTTTACCATTTTCACCTTTTATGTAAAGACAATTTCAAATACAAAAGATTTAATTTGGGGAATTTAGGGGTCATAAAAATATTAAATGTTTTCACAAAGTGTAAATTAAAAAAAATTAGAGAAAAAAAACCAGATTTTATTCTCATGTGTTTAAGCAAGTATATGCCAAGTTGTAACGTGGGGCAACCATGGGATCTCGAGTTATTGGTCATTGAAACAAAAAATGCAGATATGTGGGTCTCGAGTTATTGGTCATTCAAACAAGAAATGCAGATATGGAGGTCTCGAATGATTATTGATCATTGAAACTTGAAATGCACACCTGGGATCTCGAGTTATTGGTCATTCAAACAAGAAATGCAGATATGGGGTTCTCGAGTTATTAATTATTGAAACAAGAAATGCAGACAGGACCAGTATACCAAGGCCCGTATAATAATAATTATAATAATAATAATCTTAACATTTTTAACTATCAAATAGCCGAAGCTATTATTTATGATTTTTAGTGAGGAATTCTCCATCTAGATATCATATTCTGAAAATTGAAAAATGACACCTGGAGATGGGAATCGAACCCGGGACCTTTGGCTTAGTACACTAATTCTCTATCTAACCACTGTGCTATCTAGGAATCGTCCCGTGCCCAGTGATTGAAGGATGACCTTGAGCATCGGACGATTCCTGAATAGCTCTGTGGTTAGAGCATTGGCGTACTAAGCCAAAGGTCCCGGGTTCGATTCCCGTGTACAGGTATCATTTTTCAATTTTCAGAATATGATCTTAACATTTTGATGACATTAGGCCCCTATAGTATTCGAGCAATTCGGAATTTGTAAGGATCTCAAAAAAAGTATATCTAATACAATAATTATAAAGACCTTGACTTATATAATAATTTTAAGCAATTTTTGGTGAAAGGATTTAAATAACTCTGTGTAATTGTAATCGTTGTTTATAACGTAATAGACATGACATACCAAAGTGGCATTGGTCATTTGCACCATTCCTCTAACAACTATTTTTATTGTGAATGTGTGGAATGCCATGCCTCCACCGTGGTTCGGATCCCACGTTAAGCTGTAGGTCCTCCATTTTCATCTCACAATCACCCTACCATTACACATTAGCGTGAGAGTGTATAACCCGAACGGGTAGTAAGACACGGTAACAACAACAACAACAATAATAATATTTTAAATATATTCACTTTAACTTAAATACTGTATATTTTTAGAAACTCGTGAACTCAAATTTCGGAGTCGAGATTTAAAAGAAAATTGAAGATTGGTATTCGATGGATAAATAGTTATTTTGTGACAACAAAAACCTTATTTAGCTTCACGTTTTAAAAAAAAAGTGACCTTCGCACGTCCTTATAATCTTCGTCCAGTTTGGCAGCGGTGCATACAAACACAACATACAAAACAAGTTATTATTTCATTTGATCCGTTGCTCCTGCATCGTCGTGTGTGGCCGGCCGGGCCTTACGACTATCGGCCAATTCTTCTCCGGGAGAGGTTATTCGCGATGTTTTGTTACGGCTGGTTTAATTACAGTGTGTTCTGCGCGCTAACGCGTTCCCAAACAGGTTCTGACACCGCCTTTTTGTCGGTAGTATCCCATCGGGGCAGTGACAGGTCCAAGTCGAAAAACAACCAGTCATAGACGCGCCAGGGGTAGAAAAAAAAAAGGGTGG
>CABFVZ010000988.1:225930-242180 GCA_902151445.1 Timema monikensis
CTCCTATAAGTTTTCAAATAATTAGCAGTGGCGGCTCGTAGCTAAAATTAGTTGGGGTGCTACTCCAGAAAATGTTTTGCTTCTTTTTTAAAATTGTGTAAAAAGGAAGGGGGGGAACATGTATAAAAATAAAATTTATTCAGGAACTTGATAAAATCTTAACAAAAAAAACCAAACTTTTTTACTTACTTTGACTTAAATTGTTACAGTTCAAGCTTGATCTATTCATTTAAAAATGAAATCCATTCTTCTTGTTTTAATTTGCTTAAAAAGTTTAATATTTTTCTCCTTGATCTCTGGATGACAATTGAGGAAATTTTTCTCCATTGAAAGTACTGCAAGCGTATTTAGTCTCTCTGTTAAATAAAAGAACCGAAAAAATGAATCAAATAGAATAGCTGGAAGCAGAATAATAATCTAATTCCACACTCTTCTACAGTTTATCACATTCAAGAATATGGTACACGGTTTTTAAGCACAATACACGCTGAGTAAAAAAACACTACCTTCCACCATCACGCCAGAGCCGGCACTGCGAGAGAAACAGTGCTCTCTCTACCTGGCAGTCCCACCTTCCTCCCCACTCCCCTCCTATTTGCTTATGCGCACAACAGTCAAACACCACGTCGCTGGCACTGTGAAGCGCACAGTTCCATACAAAGATTTTTGTATCTTTTTCATAAACTGGAAGATGGCTACTGAAGTACTGACATTAAGATTAAGGAATATATATTGTACTACAAAAATAAATAAAGAATTAAAGAAAAACGGACTCATTATATTAAATGGTATCGATAATATCAAGTGGAAATAGGGGGTGTTGCAGTTCCGCAGTGCCTATACACGAGCCGCCACTGAATTTTAATAAAATCTCAAATTATATTAATTTGCTCTTCTCGAAGATCAGATGTCTGCAACCTTTCGACTTATGAGACTTACAAATCTCTTTCAATCATACATCGTTTCTTGACTACTTTTGTTCCTATTTAATTTTTCCCGGAGAGAAAATATTGTGATTATAAAAATGAATCGAAATAGAGATTTTGATAAATGTTGACGTTTCATTATGACACCATGAAACCAAAATGGCTGTTTTATCGATTACGTCTGTTTGTCCGTCTGTCTGTACCGAAACTAACAGGTTGGGCTAAAACTTGGTATAAGGTTTTCATAAAGTTCCCCGCGTGATTTTCGAAATTAGATAACTAACCCTAAATATAAGGGTTCCTATTTTACAAGGTCAAAAAGAGAAAAAAAATCAATTTTCTTGAAATTCGCTAACGATTTTGATTTTTAAAAAAATATAAATACTGTTTATTATTATAAATTAGATGAAGATTCTCATTTTCTTGTGAAAATTACTTTAAGGGTATTTTATATGAGGGAAATTTTCCCATTTTCATATTTTTTCCGCAACTATATGATATACGAAATAACTTATCATTGTAAAGTTGTAGTGATAGTAAAGATAAAAATCTTTTAGTTGAAATATATATTTATAAACCAATAATTTGTGAGCTATAAGCAAATATGTATACATTTTAATTCAAGTCTTTGAAAATAAATTTGATCCTTATTCTCTTTGTTGGACAAAGATATATCTCTTTTTTCATTTTTCCTGTAGCAGTGTTCCTTGTTCATAACACCATAGAGTAAGTAAAAGTGTATATTATTTCATTTATTCTCTTTGGTGGACAAAAATGTTTCTCTTTTCTTAATTTTCCTGTAGCAGTGTTCCTAGTTATTAACGCCATAGATTAAGTAACCTTGCATATTATTTAATTTAATATGATCTTTGGTGTAGTTATTCTATAACAATGTATAGACCTATTATTTCGTTTCACAAAGCTTATGTTTCCAGCCTTCTAGATAAAAAATAAAACCTAAATTTTCATAAAAGAAAATTACCGCTTATGTTCGATCACTGTAATTTTAATCGCCCTCAATTATGTTATTTAAAAGTACTTGGTATATTTGCGAGTTTAGAAGACTTAAAAAAAAACTTTTAATGACAATGTAGTTTATTTCGCGATCGACTGAAAATTGAATCGATATAAACCAGTTTCCAACCACTGTCATATAATATTAAAATTAGATTTGTGTGACGGAACATCCCCTATTATTATTATTATTATTATTATTATTATCATTATTATCATTATTATTATCATCATCATCATTATTAAAGAAACATATTAAGGCAAGCTTTTTATATCCGTTTGGTTCATTCTTCAATATTTTTTTATCAATAAGTTAGTTAACATTTTTTAAGGATGGCCCGAGTATTTGCTAAAAGCATATTTGTCCCCTCCTTCTTTACAATGCCACCTACCTAAACTAACCCCTCCCTCTATCAACCCACTCGTCTATTAACACACTATTTGATCTTTATATTATAGACTCTCTGTGCCCCCTCCACAATTCAACCGTAAGCCGCCACCGCGGATAATTTTCCTAATCAAAATTTCCTGGAAAATGTTAATCTTCATTATAATTTATATAATCTGAGATTATATTTTAAAAGCAACTAAACACCACGTACCCCTCTCTTTACCATGGAAATTTCAAGCGTGCCTTTTCATAGTTCCACCATGGAGTAGCTTATAAGGTAGAGCCATAGTGTAAACTGTCAAGGCGAACGGCGTGTACGAACCACAAGATCTAAACAGTAAGGATTCCTCTCATGGTATCATTCAACCGAAGCAATCTTTACTTTTTTGTGTCACTTAGGCACAACCTGCCTCCAAACGGTCTATCTAAATATTCCACTTTCCCGTTCAAAATTTAAATACAGTATGTATCTATAACCAGGATTCTTTGATTCCTAGTCAATATATTATAGACATCCGTACCACTCTGAAATCTTCCTAAATCAGCCTATGTGCTAATTACGCTAATAGTTTATGGATGAAGGCTTAGTTTGAAGGAAACGCACCCGCATTTGCGTGGATGTCTAGTGGAAAAACCATTTTGGAAAACAAACTTCAATGCACCTGACCGGGATTGAACCTCGATCTCCCCCGTATTCGGCATTATAGTCCAACACGAGATTAGCGCGTTAGACCCACGTGGCCACCGAAGCAGGTTAATAAAATAGATAATCGAAAGTGGGTCTAATGCACAAGCCAATTAAAGTTAAGTCTTTTTGTTCAAAAGATTTGTCTTCATACACACTGAAAGCGCCCTTAAAATACCCCATTTGGATTAAAGTACAGAAATAATAGCTTCGTTACATGATACCATGCCCCTCCCTAATAATATTTCTTGGTGTGCCACTGGGACCAGAGAGAGTGAACCGTAGTTTTACTATATAACAATTGTTTGTTCGCAGGCGGTGACGAGTGAGCTGCACAATGCAGCATGGAGCGTCTGGACGCCATGATGGACGAGTCCATGTACTCGGCGAGGTACGGCAGTCCGCCTCTACAAACGCCCCCGCGACGCCCCTTCTTGCAATTCCCCCCGCCTCCGCCCTACCCGCCCCCGGAACACGGTATCAACAGGGGCTTCCACTCCGACGACGACTGCGGCTGCTGCCCGCCCCCGGACCAGGCCTACTTCGTCCGTCCTGACGGTGCTGCGGCGGCCGTCGTCACACCCGAGCTGCGCCGGCGGTTCGAGGCCCTCGACGGCACGGCGCAGTTCTACAACGACGCCTTCGTCGAGCATCATCCCCCCCTGCCTCCCTCGTCCAAACTGCTCGTGCCCGTGACCGTGCACAGAGAAGTCTCGGGTCGCCCCACTGTCCGCCGCAAGGATCCGGAGGACTACGCCCTTCACGACTACTCGTACGCTTACTATGATCCGGGTCCATCGCGGACCCGTACCGGCGCCCGCAAGGGTAGGCACGCGAACGACAGGAACCACAGACACTCGTACGTGACCCGCTACGGGACAGAGGAGAACATTTACGAGGAGATCAACGACGTATCCGCGATCTGCTCGATGTCCTCCCAAAAAGAAGTGAATCAGTCCGTCGTGTCTCTACCTCAAAGCGTCCTTCAGGAGGAAGTGAGGCAAGTGCACTCGACGCACCGCCGCGTTCTTGAACAGCTCAAGCTGACGACGGAGGCGTTCCTAATGCCACCGCCGTCACCTCCGGATGACGACGATGACGATGTGGGAAAGTCGGGTGGGGTGCCGTCACGCGCCGTCGTAGACCGGTCGCTCCTGGAGGACCTACAGGCGGTGGGTCCGACGGACGAGCTCCTGTCTCCCGCTAGTTGCTGTCTCCTTCCCTCAGGGGACCACGACAGCGGGTTCAGCGGAGGATCGTCGACGAGCTACCAGAGTGCGGCGAGCCTCATGAGGTTCCCGGCGATCGCTCGAGGGAGGTCCAGTCTGCCCCGGTCGGTGACCCCTGTGTCTGGCGGGAGTGTCTACACCACGTCGAGTGGGGGGTATTCGCCCTTGCTCGGCAAGCAGCCCCATCAAGCCCAGACCCCGGGCAGTCCAAAGTCTCAAGGGTTCTGGTCCAGGAAGGGGTGGAGGAAGCTGCCCGGATTTGGCGGGACATCTTCCGCTACCAAGAGCAAAGGATGAGTTCCTCTTTATTTCCCTTTTGGGAATCCATCTCGAGTAAAGCGTAAGCAGATCTAGGTAAACAAGAATCCTACTCAAGTGCTTCTTCTTTCATTCTCACGTTATTATTGTGGCGTAAATAAAATATTAACACATTTCAGAAAAAAAGCTTTAACAATATTTAATGTTGACATATTATTACTTTGTAGCATTTTTATTTAAAAATGTAAAAATCAATCATAGATGCCTCACGTAATGTGGACTTAAGTTCCTTTCAATCGTCTCCCCCACCCCGCTAAGGGTCTCACTGCCTGCTCTGGCGAAAAGCACATCTAAGCTTACTACTTTTTATTGATTTAAGTTGTTTAGCGTGCATTTTATGAACCGACTGATTATATCAGCACACGTTAATTTCTCTGAGCAAGAGCGAAAAAGATTACTAATTTTGCCAAGAAAGGTATTTTCACAACCCTCCAGGTTTCTACTCCCGGCATTCCCGAAAACAATGATCATTGGTGAAATGTGGGTTTCCGCTTTCATAGTAATGAAATGGTGGCCTGGGGGCTGGATGTTGTGTTTGTTGTAGAGTTAGTTTATAAGTCGTGTACTGATATAATCAGTTAGTTCAGAAAGCTAATCTTAAATACTTCAAATAAATTAAATGAAAAACCAACAAAACAATATTCCGAGTTTACCGCCGTAGTTCACTGTTGACTATGAACATCATGTTCCGAAGTGACAAAAGAATGTCGGGGATATTATTATTATTATTATTATTAGCACCGCGTCTTACTACCCGTTCGGGTTATACGCACTTTCGCTAATGTGTAATGGTAGGGTGATTATGAGATGAAATGGAGGACCTACAGTTTAACGTGGAATCCGAACCACGGTGGAGACCTGGCATTCCTCACATTCACAAGATGTCTTGTCAGAGGTGAAGGAAGGGTTTGGTAATCAGATAAATCAATGTCGGGGATAAATCGGCTAATATTATTGGAAGTCATTGTTTCACGAATCGTTGTTGCTCGCGGGACGTAGCTTTAAATAAAGTGTGTGATGTGTCATAATAGCTGAATGGACATTGTGTGTTGGAGGCAATGAACCGCTATAGGAGATGGATGACGGATATTCTCTATCCATTGTCTGGTCTGTCCGAGTCAACTTAACACGCGAGCACTTTTATAAACTCGCACGGGGACAAAGCATGTCTGCCTACTGAGCTAAGGGTCTCGAGTTAAATTCCCGGCATGGCTGATCATTGATGTAAATATGGGTTTGTTTACCCTTTCACAGTTATAAATTGACGGCTGGGGACTGGATGTTGTGCCCGTCCTAGTCTTAACTTAGATTATAAGGCATATGAAGTAACGACAGGCCTAGCAAACCGGTAGTGGAAAATATATGGCTTGAATAAAAAACGAACCCAAACCACAGGCTTAAAACAGAAATGGATTTTTTTTAAATATATGTTTTGTAAGAAACTTCCTTTTATATATCCTGAAACTCCATCTTGTTTTGATCATAGATGAGATACATTCGTGGTCTTCCCACCCCCTTGTTATTTTAACTTTCCACGTTTCCTTCTATGACGTCACTCATTACGATATTAACTATCCAGTTGGTCTTACTTCTTGTGATCGCCTGCATAGTGATTTGTTGGTCTCTTTTCATTGACCCTTCGTATAAGTCCATTTCACTGGAACTGCAGGGTTACTGTTGAGAAACAGCGTTGCCATTCTCTAGTCTTAGTGTGGTCAATCCCCCCTCGAATATAAGACAAGTTTCGCAACGCTGGTCACTTGATGTTGCCAGTAACTCCTTCTTACCCCAGCACACCACTTTCACACGTAACTGAAAGCCAGGAGATTTGGCAACAGTTAACTGAGGGGGAGATAAGATAAAGCTTTTCGCCATCAGATCTGCAGTTCCATCAGTGATGATAATATTGGATGTAGTCACGCGGATCTGTCCACTTTATCCTATCTATTCTCCTCCAGTACCACATCTCGAAGCTTTCCTCGGGGTTCATGTTTTGGCTTCACAAACCGATGCTTTAGATATGAAACATTTCACTAGTTGCTTCCTCTCCGAGTTCACTTTGCTGGTCAGGAGCTATACGCATGCGCTGTAATTAAATTAATGTGTCAAGGTTGAGGAAGCTATGATCAAGAGAAAGTGTAGCCGCATTTGCGTGGAGGGAGAGTGGGATTTTTTTTTTTTTTTNGGGATTTTTTTTTTTTTTTTTTTAAATGTAAAACTACCCTCATTAAATCTGACCATAATTCAAACCCCAATCTACTAGTCATTGGCATTCCGGATGAAATGACCTTGACATTTAAACCTTTTACCCACGTGCGCGGATTTACAACTTTTAAAAAAAATGCATTTCATACGGTCTAATTTCCATAGGAAAGGACCAATCTAATAGTTGGTGAAATTACTAGAGCTACATTTATGTATTCATACGTCACGCTCTCTCAATTGAAGCTGTCATTTTTGATAGATTTTATCGATACCTTTAAAATAACAATAATAATAATATAGAAACATATACATTTTTACTGCAAAAAAATGTGATTGTATTCTCTTAAAGGCCCCTTATTGTGAAAATTAACTCTACTTTAGTTTTGAATACATTTTATGCAAAGTATTATTATTATTATTATTATTATTATTATCATTAGCACCGTGTCTTACTAGCTGTTCGGGTTGTACGCACTTACGCTAATGTGTAATGGTAGGGTGATAGTGAGATGAAATGAAGGACCTACAGCTTAACGTGGGATCCGAACCACGGTGGAGGCCTGGCATTCCCCACATTCACAAGTTGTGATTAATGAAGGAAGGGTTTGGCAATCAGATAAATCTGTGCCGGGACCGAGGATTGAACCCCGGACCCCCAACACAGAAGTCCGACACCTTACCTCTAGACCACCAGGTCACCCTACACAAAGTAAAAAGAAAGAGTTATTATTTCACCGATTGTTTAGACTATATTTTATCATAATTTTATTCGAATCTCGCTCATTTTCTTACCACCGATTTTATCGCTCGGGGGAAAGTACAAATTATTCTGGTGGTGTTATTTTGTGTCCGCTTGTCCCAAGTGGGCGTGTTCCTTGTCCAGTGTCGGTGGGACTCGTCCCTGGTCGCACGCATCTGTCTGCAAGTGACAACTTGTCCTGCTAGATGGGGGGCAACTCTTGTAATTGACCCGGCCGCTGCGTGCGTACCGTGCGTTCGTTATTTGGTCGGTAAACAAGCCTTGTACACTCTGGGACACGTTAATACAGACCCTTCTCCCTGGTACACTCTGGGACACGTTAATATAGACCCTTCTCCCTGGTACACATTAATACAGACCCTTCTCCCTGGTACACTCTGGGACACGTTAATACAGACCCTTCTCCCTGGTACACTCTGGGACACATCAATACAGACCCTTCTCCCTGGTACACTCTGGACACATTAATATAGACCCTTCTCCCTGGTACACTCTGGACACATTAATATAGACCCTTCTCCCTGGTACACTCTGGGACACATTAACACAGATCCTTCTCCCTGGTGCACTCTGGGACACGTTAATATAGACCCTTCTCCCTGGTACACATTAATACAGACCCTTCTCCCTGGTACACTCTGGGACACGTTAATACAGACCCTTCTCCCTGGTACACTCTGGGACACATCAATACAGACCCTTCTCCCTGGTACACATTAATACAGACCCTTCTCCCTGGTACACTCTGGGACACGTTAATACAGACCCTTCTCCCTGGTACACATCAATACAGACCCTTCTCCCTGGTACACTCTGGGACACGTTAATACAGAACCTTCTCCCTGGCTCGGTAAACAAGCCTTGTACACCCTGGGACACATTAATACAGACCCTTCTCCCTGGTACACTCTGGGACACATTAATATAGACTCTTTCCCGTACACTCTAGATACATTAATACAGACCTTCTACCCTTCTAGGCAAGTACAGACTAGGTTTAAAGAAACAGAACGACGAGGGGAAAATACTGATAATATAATAAAATGTAATCAGTGTTTAGCACAACTCATTAATTGTTTTTTTTTAAATATGTTCAAAATGTTCATTCGTAAGAAATTCAAGGTACAAATCTGTTGTGTGACGCAGTCGTGGTCGTGGAGGATTCATTATGATATCTTAGTTATCCAGCGTTCGTGACATTTGGAGGTCTACTTTGTGTGAGGACAGACTGTACTTGTATTAATTAATAGCTGCTACATAAGATTGAGGATAAGTGGTTCCGAGGAATAAATAGAGGGACAATATCCATACCGAACAGTTGGCCCGTTATTACCATTCTGGTGGACGTTACACATGCCCCCAGTTCAAAGGAGAGTCAGGTCATAGGTTATTTCTGCTGACCGTTTGTTCGAGGAATGACAACTGAGGAATAAATCATCCTCATCGGTGAACGCGCTGAATGCATTTCCTCACAGCCTGTGACTTGGGTCAATTTTTTATTCAAGCCATATATTATTTTCCACCACCGGCTTGGCTTGGCTTGCTAGGCTTGTCGCAGCTTCATAATATGCCTTATAATCTAATTCTAACTTATGACGACCTAGTGGTCTAGGGGTAAGGTGTCAGACTTCTGCGCTGGGGGTCCGGGGTTCAATCCTCGGTCCCGGCACAGATTTATCTGATTACCAAACCCTTCCTTCACCTCTGACAATACTTCTTGTGAATGAACGTTAAACTGTAGGTCCTTCATTTCATCTCACAATCACCCTACCATTACATATTAGCGTAAGTGCGTATAACCCGAACGGGTAGTAATACGCGGTGCTAAATAAAGGTACTTTTTGAACCGAATAAGTATAGGCCTATCAGCACACGATTTATGAACTAGTTTTAAACTTGTACAGACACAACACCAGTCCCCAGGCCATTAATTCATCACTGTGAAGGGGGAAACCCATATTTCACCAATTATAAATTTTTCAGCCATGAAGGCAATCGAACCCGGGACCCTTGGCCCAGTAGAAAGAAACGCCACCGACTGAGCTAAGGTGACTTGTTGTAATAATTACGCTTATGTGTTTGGGAATTAAGAGGAAGAATACCCGTAGTTGCGTGGAGGGAGAGTGAAAAAAAGATTAGGAAAAAAACCCACTCAATACACCCTTAAAATAAGTGGGATTTCTAAAAATAAAAAGTCTGTCAACGTGTTTCAATGCTCTTCTATGTAACTAACACCCCCTTTTAAATAAAAATAGTTGCTTAGTCAAAGCGCGTGACCGACCCTTCCATCAGTCTTGTGGAGATAAAACTGTCTGGTTGGTTGGTTACTTGCGTCTTTCCTTTCTTTAGCTGGCGCTCCAAGATACAAGAATGTCTTGTGATAACCCAAAGACTTTGTTCGTTCATTCCTGAGTCTTGACCCCTATAGTCAAGTTCATCATACACTTGTACCGTATCCGGGGATTTTTACTTGGAGCACAAAGATTAAAGTACCGCTCCGGCTCTTAACAAGTCTTCTCTGCTTGTACATTAGGGTGGAATGGAAAAAATGGTTTACTAAAACATCAAAACAATTAGAAAAGTTTTTAAGGTGCCGCAAACGGGTTGAAGTTTAATACATTTCTTTTTTTTTAATTTATGAAGACAATATTTTTTTGAATAAAAATTTCTAATGAAGATAATAATAAACGTTTGACTCTTGTCAATTGACAAAAATATCAAATCAAACAAATAATTCTTTGAGGTGCCACAAACGGGTCGAAATTTTTTAATTTTTGTGGTTTTTGCACATATTTTACATATTTGAAATTTTTGGTTACTAATTTATTTTTACTTTAACATTTAACTGTGTTGTTTTCCGTTCCATCAATATCATGACAAGTACAGTAGTCCCATGGCTTCTTTGATGCTGACTGACAGCTGACAGCTGAATGTATGTTGCTTTTATAACACATATATATCTATTTTGGATAGTATAATTGTATTAATTGAAATTCCATAAAAAAAATCACTAAAATTTGATATATTTACAAATATATTGCTCTCAAATAAATATCTTCTTGGAAACCTTTCAACGGTTTAAATGAAAAATATGCTTTTAAAGGACCTTGCAGCACCTCAAATCCTTTTCATAGAGCTTGAAAATTTTGCAGTATTAAAAGTGATCCTAAAAGGAAACTTTTGCGCCCTATGAGAAAACTGATTTTAAAAAAAAAGGTGTTTTGAGCCCTGTTTTCATTTCACCCTATTGTTCATGGACATTTTGTTTATTTATAGACTTGAAAATGAAAACAATGTATTATTACCACTTCAATTGTATACACCTTAGTAATGTAGTAATTAACTTTCAATTAGCTTTCTCTAACGACACATTGGCATTGCCACAAGTGTAGAACAACGCGGTTATTTCAACTTGTTTATAAAGAGTTTGCGTGGAGGCTCACAGATGGCAGTGGTATTCTCTCACACCAAAGTCGATGTAAATAAAGTCTGAGCACGAGTATCGCAAGCTTTTCTTCACATTGTTGAAACACTTTACTTTGTTTGAACTCATTCTATGAATTATTTAGCTGGGAATCTATCACAACGCAACAGACACTATTTTCCAACATAGTGTTTTTAGAACAATTAAGGTAAATTAATTGAAATCTAATCATGAAGCACGACCATCATATGTCGACTTTGATTATTTTAGTTCTGAATTGGTACAACAGAGTGAGCTAAATCACAATTCACGGGTATTGCAGCTTTTGTGTGTGTGTGTGTGTGTTCGGTGACTCATAAGTTGTAATAAAAATAAGTTTTATGTTGATAGAAGTCATAATAACGTGATGTTAAAAGCATAATTCTTCCTTGAGGAATGAAATTAATTAAAATATGTTTTGATAAATAAAGGTTCATGGATATATTTGTTATATAAAATCGATACCCTGAATAAAATCCCAAACGGATTTTTATTATTATACGAAAGTAATAGTTATATCTGGTGTTGTTTTTTTGTTGGTTAGAATGTGGTGGCTACTACAGTCAAATTTTCAAATTTAGAACCATTTGGAAAATACAACTCTTTACGGTCAAATTTGATAACATTTTACTATACCTCAGATTAGTGCTCTATTTTTTATCTCTAGGTTTTGATAATATCTATATAGAGTGACAGCCGTAGATCTCTTGACTTGACGTATGAATACGTGAATGTATATAATAGTGAATTCTCTTAACCCCCTTTGGTGTTCGAAAGATCTACGGCGCCAATCTCGCATTAAACTGCCTGCCGAAGACGGTTCGAATCCCGGTAGGGTGTATTGAGTGTTTTTTTTTTTCCTAATCTTTTTTTCACTCTCCCTCCACGCAACTACGGGTATTCTTCCTCTTAATTCCCAAACACATAAGCGTAATTAATACAACAAGTCACCTTAGCTCAGTCGGTGGCGTTTCTTTCTACTGGGCCAAGGGTCCCGGGTTCGCTTGCCTTCATGACTGAAAAATTTATAATTGGTGAAATATGGGTTTCCCCCTTCACAGTGATGAATTAATGGCCTGGGGACTGGTGTTGTGTCTGTACAAGATTTAAAACTAGTTCATAAATCTTGTTCTGATAGGCCTATACTCATTCGGTTCAGAAAGTGCCTTTCTTTTTAGCACTGCGTATTACTACCCGTTCGGCTTATACGCACTTACGCTAATGTGAAATGGGTAGGGTGATTGCGAGATGAAATGGAGGACCTACAGTTTAACGTGGAATCCGAACCACGGTGGAGGCCTGGCATTCCCCACATTCACAAAGTTGTGATTAATACACGTCTTGTCAGAGGTGAAAAGGGTTTGGTAATCAGATAAATCTGTGCCGGGACCGAGGATTGAACCCCGGACCCCTAGCATAGAACACCAATCCTAGACCGCCAGGTCACCCTCAAATAAATGAAATCGTGGGACGCCCGTTCTGTAAGCCCTTATTTCGTACCATAATCATACTGTATACTAGTATTTTGACACGATAAAAAGCCTTCTAGAACGAGCCTCCTACCGAAACCAGTAAATAGCTATAGATAAGGGTTTTCCTCTAACAGTAGGTGGACAATTTTCCGTAAATAATTTGTTCATCCTGCACATTTTTGAGATGAACAAATTACTGGGGGTGTCGGTTCTTTTAGGTTCGCCTCGCAACAGCTGTGGCCGAGTACATCCCAGCTGAGCAGCTAGGACTTGTCACACTGACAAGAGGATGGACTCAAGGTCAACCGACCACCGGCCACGACCGTGGACGTACTGGTTGCGCGTCGAGGGAATGTTCACACGCGCGAGTGTTTTCGTATTTAATTCAGGACAAGTCAACTAACTACATGTTGCTTTGAGAACGGCCAACTCTCAAGACTGTGTACTGAGGGTGGGTTTTTTTCGCTCTCCTTCCACGAAAATGCGGGTACACTTAATCTAGATTCAACCTTCCTAATAGTTTACACATTGGAGTAATTAGTACATATGCGTACAATCCAAACGAGTAGTAAGACGCGGTGCTAATAGTAATAATAAGAGACTATCACGATAAATATTAGCAAAACATGTAACTATCATGAAATTGGTGCGTAATTTAGTATTAACGCAGGTCCTAATATTCAAAGAGGTGTATAGGTACAGAAGAATGCGCATCCCCCCCCCCCCAAACCCCCGATTCCTTGTTCCTACGAGTGAGAGTATGTCAGTAGATGTCTGCGAATATTTTCCTTGCTCCTGCGAGTGAGAGTATGTTAGTAGATGTCTGCGAATATTTTCCTTGTTCCTGCGAGTGAGAGTGTGTCAGTAGACGTCTGCGAATATTTTCCTTGTTCCTGCGAGTGAGAGAGTGTCAGTAGACGTCTGCGAATATTTTCCTTGTTCCTGCGAGTGAGAGTGTATCAGTAGATGTCTGCGAATATTTTCCTTGCTCCTGCGAGTGAGAGTGCCTCAGTAGATGTCTGCGAATATTTTCCTTGTTCCTGCGAGTGAGAGTGTGTCAGTAGACGTCTGCGAATATTTTCCTTGTTCCTGCGAGTGAGAGTGTGTCAGTAGACGTCTGCGAATATTTTCCTTGTTCCTACGAGTGAGAGTGCACCAGTAGACGTCTGCTCCACTTTTTACTAAAGACGAGTTTGGCGGCTGCCATCACTTCCGGTGTCGCGCTGATCTTGTTATGTGTTACATGATGCTGTGGCTAGTTACAGTCGCATTCTTAAGGCGGATCGTGCAAGTGATAAATCCGTAATGGGCCGAATTTATTTCTAAACGAGTAAAAATGAGTTTTTAAAATTGAATTCAATGATAGTTTCATAAGATGTGTGCTAGTTGAAAATTAGGCGCAATAATAATAATAATTTAAAATTGTTTTCAAAATGTTAATACAGGCTGGTTATTATTCTCATTTCTCACCAAATGTATCAGAAACAAGAGCTTCCCAAATAAATGTTGATTTTAACTTAACACAAATTAAGTTATTTTCAAAAAAACGTGTGGGCTGTTTATGTTTTTAGATAGTTGTGAGAGATTACATTACATTTAATACTCAATACTCATTAAATAAGAGCGTGTGTGTCCCCCCTCCCCCCCTACTGTATACTAATACTAATATTATTATTAATAATAATATAATAAATAAAACAAAACCATGATCTACGAATTTGTAATAACAAAACTATCTGTTTATTTATTTTAATGGTCTATTGATCATTATTTCAATGATTCTATATTAGCATAGTCGCTTATATTTATTATTTTCTTCAGTGGTTAACTCATCTTAATTCCTATTGGTAGAAACTATGTCTTACGACTTTTCATTGTAGAATGACTATTTTGAATTTAAGAGGAACGTAATTACGAGTCCGACAAGCGGGTATTTTGTTTGTAGACGAGTCATAAGAGGACTCTGAAATAAAGTTAAACGTAAACATTTCATTTACGAATCAAATTTGAACAAACAACTATTTTTTTTCAGAATAATCCTGTACAAATTTGGTACAATCAAACATATTTTAAAAATAAGGATTTTTAATAGTTGGGTAACAAACTTGCCGGTGTTGAGGAACTGATATTCAATTTCTGTTTTTAACGGTGTTTATTTTGGTCGGGGGGAAGGTAGGGGTGGATCCAGGAAGCAATTTTGAGGGGGAAGGGGAATAACTTTTACCCAGAGGAGGGAGTACGGAATATCTACAATTTTTTTTTTTTTTCAAATTTAACATTAAAAATAAGTGACGTTTTAAGGTAATCCTGGACTCCAGATCCGCTCAGATGTGTTTAATTCTAGATTCCAATTATTTCGTCCGTTGCCTGACCATTAGAGGGGAGGGGGGGATGGTTTCATAGACACTATCAAAAAGCTATACGTTATCTTTAAAACAAGAATGGTATTGTTTATCAAATTTTAAATATTCCACACAGATATATATTTACTAAAAAATAGTTTCTTTCCAGTTAGCTTCTTTTTTCCATCTAGCGACCATATTTAGTACATTATTTATTCCTCTTGCGAATACGACTCGGTGGAGGGTTTTCAGCCATATTAAAAAAAAAAAAGATTTCCGGTAAGATTCGAAAGTGTACGACCAACCTACTGCTCTGAAGCTAATATATGGAATCACTAAATTGTGGAATGAGCTGACCAGTCGAGCTTCAGAACTGCAACACGAGATGAGATAGACTGATACTCTTGTTACATGGGCGGTGTCTACTACAGCTGGGATTGCTCTTATCACAGTCATCAGCCGTCACAAGTTCAAACTGAGAAAGAAAATAAGGGGAAGAGGGGAAGGGTTTTTGCCAAATGTTAGAACTAGTTCTTATATTCTCCACTAGTTTCAGGTATTGTCGAGTCCGTCAAACATGGAAGCTCCACGCAAAAATGTACTAAGTGAAGTGATGTGTTAAAGCTATTTACACCACGAGATGGATTCATCAAAAGTTATAAAAACTGACCTCTTAGAGGCAATAATCAAACATCTGCAAGTTCACAACTAATCCACCAGAAAATTGATATAAATTTGAAACCTTAACACAGTAAGAAAATTAAATAATTAATTGCAAACTGCTTTATAAAAATGTTATATTTAGATGGGGAAGTAATATTTAATTATTTAAAAAAGTATTTAGGCGATTATATTGAAATATTTACATTTTAATCTAAAGTAAGTTATTAAGTCAAATATCAAATACACATAAATTATGGTTTTAGAAAATAAATTAATCAAATGTTATCAGTTAAAACAGATTTTAAAGCAAATTAATATATATATTAAAAAAATCAAAACAAAATTAGAATTAGTTTTGCTGAGAGAAAAAAAAATTGTTTTCTAAAAAAAATCCATTGCAAGATTCCCCTTAAGGATCGCATTGGTCGGTGAAAGCCCCCAGGATCCACGATTTCATTGGTTGTTTCCTTGGATTGACAAAAAAAACACGACAGAGGACCTTACAGTCCAATTTTCATAGGAAGGAGCTCAACTGACAGCTAGAAAAGTTACTATAACTACTTTCATATATTCATCACTCAAGTAATATGATTTGCAGCCGTCACTATTCATAGATATTATCAAAATCTATAAAATAACAATAATAATAATAATTATTATTATTAGCACCGCGTCTTACTACCCATTCGGGTTATACGCACTTACGCTAATGTGTAATGGTAGGGTGATTGTGAGATGAAATGAAGGACCTACAGTTTAACGTGGAATCCGAACCACGGTGG
>CABFVZ010000989.1:0-15066 GCA_902151445.1 Timema monikensis
GGGTTGATTGAAATAAACCCTAATTCACAGTTTAGGCCTTTATTGTGTAATATAGGTATATTGGTAAATCATTAAAATTTATAACGATTTGCTAGGATTCGGATTCGAGATACAAAAATAAAATGTAGATTCGAATTCGAGAAATAGTGGATTTGACCCATCTCTAATAATTTTAGTATTGTTAGTATAAAATTAAATTGTATTACCTGTGCTAGGGAAATATTAGTTACAGAACATAGTGACGTTGGATTTAATAACTTCTGAACCTACACAATAATCATAAATATATTTAAACTTAACTAATTTGAATAAATAAAAGTGGGTCAAAGTCTTGTCCATAAGAATACCAAAAATTGTTCTCGATTGAGCCAGTATGTCTATTTACATTTTAGTTACTAAACCTCTCACATACAGCACTGTTATATTCCAAAAATATTAGTATATCCACTGTCTATGCTGGCACGACATTAAAGCAAATGGATGCAATTGCATCTAATAAGATTAATGTAAAAGGCATGTATTGAGGTAACTAAGAGTGATGAAGTGTATTTTGTGCATAGTTAGATAATTAAAAGCCAATTTTATTAATACTTTTTGTTAAAAATATGTTTTCCTGGCGTATATCTATTCCAGAATAAATATTACCAACAATTATATGTAGAGATGGGTTGAATCTACTATTTATCGAATCCAAATCTACATTTTATTTTCGAATCAGAATTCTAGCAAATTGTTAGAAATTTTAATGATTCACAAAATAGACCTACATTACACAATATTGGCCTAAGCTCTGAATTAAGATTTATTTCAATCATGCTTTCAATTTTAATCAACTCCAGCCACCTCTCACAAGATACAGGTTTTTCCAGCCAAATTAAGCAATCTAGACTCATATTATTGTTTAAAAATCAAATCAATCAAAATTTGAGTTGTGTCTTTAGTTATTTTTAAAAGTGTTGATAGAATGAGTTAAGTTTCTAAATAAAAATATATGAAATAAACAAACAGATTAGGCCTAGTTATTCATTGATAAACTTTAATCATCATTGAAGGGCCACAATTTATTTTAATAAGAAAGCAAAAATAAAAATACAAACAATTTTTTTTAATAAGGACTAAAACAACATGCTTAACAACTAAACATACATTGAAAATTGTGGACTCAATAATGCCTAAGACCCGCCTCAGTGGCGTAGTTGGCTAACACGCTAGTCGTGTTGAGCTTGACTGCTGAGGACGAGGATATCGAGGTTCGAATCTCGGTCGGGTGAACTGGGACTGGTTTTTCCTAAATGGTTTTCCACTCTCCCTCCACGCAAATGCGGGTTCACTTCCTCTAATTCAACCTTCCCAATTCCTAATCCATTAGCGTAATTAGTACTTAAAGCGTATAACCTGAATGGGTAGTAAGACGCGGTGCTAAATAATAATAAATAATGCCTAAGTATGTTTTATTATTATTTTCTTATATATAATCTATCTTAGTGTTGAAAACAAGAAATATATTCGATTTTTGCGATACATCGATTTCTAAGAATACATTCTATTTAAAACAGGAACATATTTTTGACTTTTGCAATATGTTCATTCACATTTTATTAAGCAGGACTTCATTTACAATTAGTTCAATAACATATTATCAATTTAAAAACAAATGATCAATTAACAAGTCATCATTTGATTCTTAAAACTCAATAGCGCTTACTAAGTGATCAGATTGCCTGAATCGATTCCAAACAAACAATTGATATACAATACTTAGGCCGGTAGGAATAAATAAACAGTTTTATCGCTGTCTGACTGTTGACAGTATTTATTTTTCATGAAACCCAATAAAATATCTAGCTTAAAGATCGTAATATGCAATAAATTGGGATTCTTTGCATAGTTGTAGGTCATTAAAACCAGTTGGGTAGTAAGCATTAACAATATCTTTATTTTAATCATCACTCTGGCAAGTAAACATAATATACGTCATTGTCATGTCAGCTTACTTTGTATCGTGTGTAATGGCGGCTGACTTTGTATCATGTCTAATATGTTCTTATTTCTGTTAAATAAAAGCCTTAATTTGTTTTATTTATTTCAAGTATATTTGTAATTCGAGTTTTGATTTTCAGTTTTTGAAGAGTTTTAATGTGTTCATTAAAATATATACAAGATTGTTCATGGGGTGAAAGTTTTAGAAGTGAGCATGTGCAGAAACGGTAGAGTCCAAGTTTCTCATACCTAACAATTATTATTAAAAAAAAGAAGATTTTATTCATGTTTAACTCTTTAGTCCAACAAAATAAATATTACAGATTAAGTTGTGTTTTTCAAGTAGACCTAACTAAGTCATTTTTTAATTCAAAATATTATGCTTTGCTGATGAGGCGAAAGATTCGACCATTGAATTCAGTAAAAGCTCAAATCTCAAATACTTGTCAGGATTTGGTGGATTCAAGGTTTCAAAGATTTGAGTGACCCATCTCTAATTATATGCATTGTAGTTGTGTTATTTAATGGTGCTCATTTGTGTTTACTGTGAACTAAATATGAAGGGTCATGAAAAGTTGTTGATGAAGCATATATACTTTATGTCAACACACATGTAAAGCCAAAAGTGTGTTAAGCCGAGATTAGTTAGCCAGGGGTCAGCTTCTAGACTGGCTGGCCATGAAAAAGAAACATCTCAACACTTGGACTCTTCTTGCCGCGTGGTTAACACAGCGATCTACGCAGGCCCGGCAGCCATTTTTCTTCTTATATACCTCTATCCAACACATATTTTCACTACGCACTTATTTTCTCATTTATTGATTTATTCATGGTCATTGTATGGCATTGGACTGGTTGTCTCATCAAATAGCTTCAATATGAAGTATTCTAGTTCATTTATAGAGGGCATCACAATATCTTAATTGCAATAGAACGTCAATTCGCACCCGCACCAGGGAACGTTGGGGAAAACAAAGACATTCAACATCTGTGCCAGGGAATTAGTTAATATGAAAATATTTTTAATATACAACACATTAGCTCGTTCGATAGCATGTCTCTTTATTAAGCTAAGAGTCCCGGGCTCGATTCCCGGCATGGCTAAAAATTTATCATTAGTGAAACGTGAAGTTACCCTTTCACGTCGATAAATTAACAGCCGGGGACTGGATGTTGTGCCTATCCTAGTTTTAAGTTAGATTACAAGGCATATGAAGCTACAACAGGCCTTGTAAGCCAGTAGTGGAAAATATAAGGCTTTAATAAAAACTGACCCATGCCTTAGACTAGAAACAGAAGTTGGATGTATATATATATACATAGATATATATTAAATAGAATAATTTTATTTGAGAAGGTTAAAAACAATATATTACCATTACTTCCCCTCGATTGCGGAAGTAATTGTAATATTTTGGACGATGGTGACAATACTAGAGTGAGTGGTGAAGTGTTTAGTGTAGTGTGAAGGAAGTTTTGTTGAAGATGAAATTGAAAAGCAATGTGACTGAGGTGATTCTAACATTATCAACATATCACAACGTTTCCTTCTTTCCTTGATTGGAGGATTAATAAGCTCAAAGCTACATTCAATGAGAATCAACACCTTTAAAATTAGCAGAATAGAAGCTTGAATACTATTATTGCAGCGATTTGCCAAGGTAGTTGTGAGATAAAAGTAACTGGTAACTGTCTTCTTATCAGAAGATAAGGTTAGTTTGACTGCAATAAAGTAATAGTATTGTTAATTAACATAAAAATGCAGAAATTACATGTATAAACTTTACTTTTTAATATTTTTTCCGAAAAATACCAGAAAATTTTTCTCGGTAAAGTTTCGGGAACATAAAATTTATCAATTATTTTCTCAAAGTTTGAGATCCAGCATGAACCTAATTTTAAGTAAATTATCCTGTCACTTTGGAAAAGTGTCATGTTTAGTCTTTTTAGGCTCATTTTATCATAATTTGTATGCCGATTTGGGGAAAGCATTTGTTTCCCACGATTGTTAAATATATTTAACTAATTTAGAAAATCACAGAACAATCAAAATAACATTGTCCAGGTAAAATCTATCCTTTTATTGTTTATGCATATTAAACTCATTTTTCTTTAATTCAATTCATTTATAATCTAGTTTCCACATATAATATAACCTTAATTACCTGATAAGTCTTAAGGTTACACAATGGCAAGGAATACTTTTTAGTAATGATTATTTGCCATACAATGCTACACTATAGACTCACACACACACTCTAGATATACTCCTAAATATAAGTCATTCACGAGCTAAGTTTACCTGGATGACAGCTCGAAAGGTTACTAGTAGTAATCCCTAATATATCACTATGCCAACAGCTGACATCTATCACTTTGGATGACTGTAATGAAAACAGATGGTAATATATTAATGTGATTATAGTTTTATTCCCCTTAAAAAATATTAACACCACTTTCACAAAAACTTCTAACAAACATAGCTTCAAAATGGCGACTGACGAATCAAACCATATGATTGAACATAACAGTAAACAAGTTTTTTACAATGATGCATACACGCAGTTGATAAAATATTTTATTCGGTTAAATATTTCAAAATACGATAAAATAATCATAAAATCATGTATTGTATGTAAAAAAAATGACAAGAATTTTCTCTTTTCCAAGTAAATACGATGCTTGTATTAAACGATATTGATGTGTACACTATATTACACAAAATCAGTAACGTTCCAAAACGAAAAATAAGTCCTTTTAATTATGTTTAAAATATTGTTTCGAGTTGGATAAAAAGAAATTATTTCAAAAAATGAAATAGTATGAAAACTTAAAGTTTACGTTATTTTAAATGTAATATATAACAGGTAATTAAAGATCTTTACATTTATAACAAAACTGTGATCTTTTACAAGTGTTGGACAACCCAAATCCTAAACATATGATTTTCGAACTGTCATCCAGGTAAAAACCAATCGTGAACGGAATATATGTATGTTTGGCTTTACCTGCATCATTGTCCTGGCAGTATTGTCATTGCCTTGCTATGTTATTTTCAACTTTATTTTAAGTACCATTAACAAAAAAAGTACTCTTAGTATATAATATACTATGCTTTAGTATGTGTGTTTTAAGTCAAATTAAATTTAAAACATTAGAAAATTTTAGGAATTTATACACCAAACTTTTTAGACGCTAATTTTGCTTGTTTCTCAATTTAATGATCTATATAATTTTGAATTTTGTAAATATTCCTTTTTTTTCCCTAGAAGAAATACAAAAGAAAATAATTTGCAATAAAATTTCAAAAGTTTGAGAATAATTGAAATATCACCAAATTGCAGTTTAAAAATAAATGTGAGAATTATATTTTCTTCCATATGTCTGCGTTTAGGTTATGAGAACATCTTAGATCATGTGATCCGGTGCAAGGACCCCGCTGCTGTGTATGATTACAACGCCACATCTGGGCGCTACAGCGTGGTGGTCCCTGTAAGGTCTCCCTCTTCAGGCACTGACACTGTCACTGTGCTATACACGTTTATGTGCAAAACTTCGTGCATCGGCGGGATGAACCGTCGACCTATCGAGGTTATATTCACGTTGGAATATGATGAGTAAGTGCTAAAAATCATCTGCCTTCAATTCGCTATGGCATTTTGTTTAATTTTAAATAGTTGGTTTCAGTTAAATTGACTCAATTTTTCTCTTATTTAAATTTAGGACAGTCTTATTTAGAAATTTCATTTTGATCTATGCATATATCATGGTATAACACTCGCCTTTTTTCTTTCTTTTTTTCCCAAAATATGTTCTTGTATATACATATTAGGGTAGATATGATGGGGTTTTTTTTTATTGCAGACCCGAGATTAAACCTACCTCATTCTTAAATGGTTTTCCATTTGTATCTTTAAGTATTTTACTTTTATTTTTCCAATATAAATATGTTGAAATTGTATATACTTAAATTTATATCTATCTATTAGAGCTGTGTAGGTACTTTTTAAAAGATTTATGAGCTCAATTTGGATGTTGTTTTTGAATTGAAGAGTGTGGGAGGGAAGAGGGAGGAATGACCCTACATAGAGGGTATTGTACAGCTTGCTATCAGAATATAAATGTGGTAAGTTTGACTGTCGCCAGGACTATTTCGATTTGTTGGTTCTGACACTGGTCACCCAAGGTGCAAGGGGTAGGTCATATATACGCTGCTTGTGCATATGAATACACACAGTGTCGGTGACAAAATCTACAGAACATTGTGATAAAAGAGAGTTCCAATACAAATTATCAGTGCCGGTCGCATAAATATAGCAAATTATTAACAGTGCTGGTAGCATAAATATAGGAGTAGCAGTAATTTACAGGGCCACTAACTGAAATCTATAGTTCAACTAATCTGTATCATATAAACTATATCTTCAGTGCTAAAGATAAATAACTTTAATAAATAGTGTGCAACATTAAAGGTCTTATTTATTCAGTTAATATATCACACATAATTCCGTATCAATATAATTGGCGCTTGATCACAAGGCTATAAATACAAATTGTATCATCAAAATACTGTACCGCTTTAATTAATGCTTGATCCCGGGGTAATTATCAGCTGATCAAACGGTATCACTTCAATCGGCTCCCATCGCCGATCCTTAACGTTTTAATCGACGCACAAGGCGGAGATTAATTCAATATCGCTTTAATAGTTTTACCATTATAGTTAAATAACTAAGATTATGTTTGCCTAAATGAAAATTGGTTCAACACTATAAAAAATTCTTGACAAATATTACACCCGAATAAACTTTACATAAGTAAACCTATTAAAAGTATGTTTACTGTTTTGTAGGCTTTAAATTTGTATTTAAAAATACCAGCATCTTGACTTAGTTTGAGTGGAGTGAGCTTCTATTTCTATCACTGACCAATCCCGCTGTGCTAAAGAGTCTCTCTGATGCTACGGACCCTGCAGGCGAAGTAAGGTACTTGCTCACCATTTGTTTTAGGTATTTAAAAGGGGAAGCTTCTCCACTAATTGAAAGAGGATTGGTTGGCAGCCAATAATGGTTCCAACAAATACCTTTCTAATTGTATTTTAGGCGACATTACATTATTAGGCCTAGTCTGGATATTAATCAGGAGTAAACAGAAGCCATAGGTCCTGAAGCAGTCTCAACTCAGTTTAGCAGGTGGTTCCTCTCCCTCCTCTTCCTCACTCAACTTAGCCTCCAGTTGAGACTTTTGAAGAACACATCAACTTTGTATCTAGGATCCAATATTGAGCAACACATCCTCCACTACGGGGCCAAGAGATTTGTCCTGGTTGGATTCCGTGTCTAGTTTGATATCATTGACTACAGAGACTACTTCTGATAGGATAGTTTGTTCATTGCTGATTGCTAATGTAACCCTTTGAAATGTTTCTAAGACTATGAGTACCTTCTCCATAAGGGACCAATCATGAGTAGATAGATCTACATTCAGGTTTAGGTCAGGGAGAAGATACATCACTTGTACGGGCACACATGTCATTCACACTTGGTTGGTTCAACAATGCTTGATGAACCACAAGTTGAAGAGTGTGGGCAGCACATGGTACATGATTCACTTCGGCTTTTTGCGGTGCAAGAGTAATGTTTCATGCATTGTCACTGACTACACTATGGATCTGAGACTTTGAAATACCCCAGTCCTTGGTGTTATCGTTAAAAAACTGCAATATTCTGTGCATTGTGATACTCTGGAGTAAAGGGTATAACCTCCAAACAAAGATTTAAATAAACAAAGTCTTCACTAAAAAATGGTACGTCAATGACATATAGTCCTGTTTAGCTATAGACGAGCACATGTCAATTGTTAGACTAATGTACTGAACATTGTTTAGCTGTTCCTGTGTTTTATTTCTCACCTCTTCATTACATTTCTGGGATTAATTTCCGTGAAAATGTAGTCCTATCGGTAATTTATAGCGAGGCTCAATATAGCTGATTGAATTCTTAAAATCCGAAAAGAAAGGGATTTGTTTGTAAATTATAAACATAGATATTGGCTTATATTATTTGCTGTTTGACAAAATTATGTATGTTTTAGGTTAGGTAGGGTGAAATGTGATTATTTTAGATACCTACGCTTGAATGATCAAAATTAAAGGTCTGGGAAACTTTTTGGTAAGTGTAAATATTTTAATGGGCATAATCCAATAGATATTTAATGAAAATATTAAGTTTGAGTTGGTTAAGTTAGACCTTAGACTTACCAACATCTTCAACCATACAAAATGGCTGCAAATCAAGGCACATCATTTCTCCAATCCGCTTAGTTAATATCCCTATAATTTTGGGTGAGAACTGTTGTATTCAGTTTTATGATCAAATAATTCAGTAATTGTTTTTTACTAGCACAAGCTTTCATTTGAACACTACTCCCGCTAATCGATGTAGATGAAAAACTACGTGTAGAACCACAACTTGAGGCATCAGAATTTTCACCAGATATTATAGGCTTATTACCTTTTCCTTGAGCTTGTGTCCCCATGTGAAATTGTTTTTGTACAAAGTGAGCACACAGCTTTTGAGCTATCATTTGGATTTATTGCATAATAATGCCACACAAAATCGTTTTTAGTACTCTCTGAGACTTATTTGAAGAAGAAAAAACACATTGCTTCAATATGATTAAATAAATAATAGGCGTGCAACGAAAGGCATTTTTTTTAAAGAAATATTATAAAACTTATTTTAATTTACTTTTAACTCGATCGCCTAGGACGGAGAGATCGAGGTTTGAATCTCGGTCAGGTGAACTGGGGTGGTTTTTCCTAAATTGTTTTCCACTCTCCCTCCACACAAATGCGGGTTCACTTCCTCTAATTCAACCTTCCCAATTCCCAATCCATTAGCGTAATTAGTACTTAAAGCGGATAACACAAACGGGCAGTAAGACGCGGGGCTAAATAATAATAATAAAATACTTTTAACTATTAAGTAAAATGTAAATATTAATATATATATCAATTCAATTCATATTGAAATATGAGCGAAAAAATTCCCTGCCAGTGGAAAGTTTTGTACATGCATTACAAGAAAAATTGTTACCATTTAAACAAAATGTGCGCATGTGTGAGTTTATTACTTCTGATATTTCATTTTTTTGAGCATTTTAAACAAATCAAAATAAAACTCCAATCTGTTAATATTTTATTTTATAATTATTAGATTTGTTACCTGTGAGCATTTTTATTACTAATAATGTGCATCTGCATAAATTAGAATAAGACCTATGGTAAAAATACATATTCTCATTTGTTATTTTGTTAGGAGCGTTAGTTACCCTGTTTATTGTAATCTCAAATTAGAAGTTGTGTTTATATACGTGGGAATGGATTATTACATTTATCTTTTAGTTTTCAAAATGATATTTAATGTTTATGACTTAAGATTTTAAAATATATCCATACATTTTGAATAAACAGCATTAAAAAAATTAGAATATACTCTCTTTCCGTGTAAAACAAAATGTAGTCCGCATACACGCTATTCTTGCGTCTGATATTTCATTTTATAACTATCTTAACAAATTGATATAAAACAAAGTTAATCTGCTAATATTTTATTTTTATGGTTAATAAATTTGTTACTTGTGAGTATTTTTATTTCTAATAACGTGCATAAATTGGAAAAAAGCCTATGGTAAATATATTTATTTTGACATATTTTGTTTGGAATGTTGGATGTGTTGTTTATTGCAAATGTAAGTCGCTAAGAACACGCTCTTTTTACAGTAACCCTATGACTTTTTTGGTACTGACTGACAGCTATGAAAACTTAGCAGACCAAATTATATATCCCTATGCCAAACCATATGATCTGCAAAAACATGTGCTTTTGGAATAATATAAAAATCCTAAAACTTTAGGTCTAGCCAGAGGGCAACTTAACACAATCTTGGGGTTAAAAGATATATTTTATAGTCTTGATACACAGACTTAAATTTTTTGGATAATTTATATTGATCACTGAGAAACACTCGCTATATTTTTTTTTCTATCACACACCTCAATGTTATATTATATAAATAATTATTCAAAGATCACATATGATGGAGAAGGGATAAAATACTATTTTCTTATATATTTTTAGGACTTAAAATATACCCACACATTTTGAAATAATCAGCTGATTGGATTAATACTGTTGACGAAAAGTATTGAAACTGATTTTGAAGCAAGGAAAGAAAAGGCTGATTTGATCTTCAAACCTGAATCCCTTCAATTATTGAAAAGATTGGTAAAAAAAAAAACTCCCAAGACAAAAATCCTTTTAAATATCCTGTGGTGAGATTTTCCAGATACCTTGACCCTAGATCAATGCCATGTAATCAAACTGAAACAGTTGGAACATTTACAAGATTGCTTCAACAGCTTGAGCATAGATAAGTGATCAGTTCACATGTGTATAATGCAGCGTAACTTCAGTTCAAGTTGTTTATCAAAGAAGTGTCACCAGATCCTTCGATGTTTAAAGACTTCATTAGGAACACCCAAAGGATAGATTTAATTTTTTTTTTATTTCCTTGGCAACAAACAGTACCTATTGGGATTTATGGAAAGTAATTAAATTTATTTTGTTTCTGTCTTATGGTCAAGCATAGATCATCACAGATCTGTGGAACGTGCATTATCTGTCAAAAAAGAAATGGTTATGGAAAATCTAAAAGAAAAAACTCTACTAGCGATGAGGATTGTGTATGATGAATTTAGAGACAAATATATAAGTGGTGTTGTTTTCAGCAAATAACTTTTGGCAAATGCTAGATTATCTAAAATGCTTTATCAACAGTAATTAGATGATCAAAGGAAAAAATTAGAAAGAGGACATAAATGTCAAAGACTGTTCATGTGTTAAAGAAGAAGCTACAGTTTGAGAAATTGATTGATCTGATGGACAAATAAGCCAATCCAATTGCATTACTTGATGAGAAATGGAATTATTTTACTCTTCTTTCACAGTCAAATGTGTACAGGAAAAATTCATCTGAATCAGCGGCCAAAGTTCCAGAGTTGAATGAATAAATCAAAAAACTGTTAACAAAAGCTTATCAAATCCGGTTGGACTTTTATGTTGCATATTAAGTTGTAATATCTATAATTTAAAACCAAAAATTAAATATTGAGTAGTGTAAAAAGTTTTGTGGAATATTGAATTAGGGGAGTTGGGAAATTGCATTTTTAACTATTTACTTATCGCAAGAAGTGATTAACATACGAATGTTTTCCTTGAAAATCATTACCATCACTTCACACGTTGCCATGCCACATTTCATTCCACACTCTTTTACTTCCTCATTCCATTCCTGTAGTTGTTCCTGTACTTCCTCTTCCTTTTCCCCCCACACCATTAAGTCATTAGCAAACATTATGGCTTTCATTTTTTTCTCGACGAGTTTTCCTGCCATTTTGTTTTTTACTATTTCCATTACAATAGGAGTAGTGAAAGGGCACTCCCCTGCTTCACTCCATTTTTTATTTGGAACTTCTCCTTCCTTCCACTCTACATCTTAACTCAACTCCTGTTATCGTTATGCATGCTTTTCACTCGCATTGCAAATCCTCTTTTCACTTTGGTCTTCATCATTGCTTTCCAAACTTTATTTTTATCCAAACTATTATATGCCTTCTCCTCATCTATAAATACCACTACCAAGTCTTCCAAATTCATACTGTCTTTCCATCAGCTATTGTATTGTAGACCTATGTTCCCTAAATCCTCGCGGTTCCTCTCTACACCTTCCTTTCATTCTTTTTTTATTCTTTTTTCCAGTTTCTTATATATTTTTGTACGGTGCCACATCATTGTTATCCCCCTATAATTTGTACTTGTACTTCCTGTCGCCTTTCTTGGAAATCTGTATTATAACTCGCTTTTCCGGTCTTCCGGTATATTGTTTTCCTTCAGCACCACAGAAAGTTTGTCCACACCTGGTGCTTTCCCTTGTTTCATCCTCTTTTGCTGTCTTCCTGCTCCTTTGTTTCGCTGTCATCCCTCTCCTCTTCCGTCCATTTTCATTTATAATTCTAACTTCTTGTCTTTTCTCTCTCCTCCTGTTTCTTACTTAGCTATATAACACCTTCTTACTTAATTCAACGTCTAGTTCCATCATTTCTGTACATTTTTGCATCCAATCCTTCTTGTCTTCCCATAAAACTCGCTTTGCTCTTTTCATCTTCTCCCTACTTATGTTTCCTTATTCCTATTTTTAAAACTTCTTCTGAACGCTTTATTCTTCTCTTCTATTGCTTACTTCACCCAGTCATTCCACCAGGATGTATTTCACTTCCTCTCATGACTTGTCCTCCCAATTACCTCCTCTGCCGCTTCCACCAGACTGTTCTTAAACCTCTCCCAGTCAACCTTTGCACTTTGAATCTCATCCTTTGATATTAATCTTCTTGCTTTTCTTAGGTACAGCTCTGTTTCCTCTTCATCTTTTAGCCTCCACACTCTTATTCTTCTTTCTGGTCTTACTACCTTTCTCCAACATTCCCATCCCTTTGTCTGCCCCTAACAACCTGTGGTCGCTATCTAAGGACACACTTGGTGTTACTATGATGTTTACGGTCTTCCTTTTCATTTCTCCATCCATGATACAGTAATCTATCAAAGAATTTCACTTCCTCTCATGACTTGTCCTCCCAATTACCTCCTCTGCCGCTTCCACCAGACTGTTCTTAAACCTCTCCCAGTCAACCTTTGCACTTTGAATCTCATCCTTTGATATTAATCTTCTTGCTTTTCTTAGGTACAGCTCTGTTTCCTCTTCATCTTTTAGCCTCCACACTCTTATTCTTCTTTCTGGTCTTACTACCTTTCTCCAACATTCCCATCCCTTTGTCTGCCCCTAACAACCTGTGGTCGCTATCTAAGGACACACTTGGTGTTACTATGATGTTTACGGTCTTCCTTTTCATTTCTCCATCCATGATACAGTAATCTATCAAAGATTTTGCTCCCTATCCCACTTGTATCTAGTGATCTTATGACTTTCTCTTTCCTTCTTATACCAGCTGTATGCCACTTTCATTTTATTTTTTGCACATAACACCAAGTCTTTTACCCTCCTAATGTCTCTCTCCCCATCCTTCCTTCCTTAACCTCACCCAAAACCCTATTTTCTTTTCCTACTTTTGCATTCAGATCACCCATTTATATCTGACGCTCGTTTCCCATGCCTTTCTAGGCTTCCTCAAACTTGTCTTTTTCTTCTGCTGGGCACCCCACTTATCATCTCCACCTTTTTTCCTCTGTCATTTATTGTCATCTTCATCATTCTATCGTTAATCCCTACTACCTCCGCCTGCAACTCTTCTCTCACTACAAAGCCTACTCTGTTTCTCTTCCCTTCATCATTCCCCATCCAATTAAGAATGAAGCCATTCCTTACTTCACTCCACTTGGTCTCACTCAGGGCCAGACATCCAATCTTCTCTCATCCATCAAATCCACAATCTCTTCCACTCTTTCAGTTAGTGTTCCAAACAGCTATGACTATATTCACTAAATCCAAGCTCGGTTCAATTTGACTCGACACCTGGAAGCTTCATGAAAAGGTGGATCAAAATCATCTAATGAGATCTGCAAGTTTGTTTGTTTTTGTTGAGTTTTAGTTGAATTCAAGTATATTTATGATTTTTAAATGTTTAAAGGTACCTATATATTTGTTTATTTTAAAAGTAAAGTAGTATATTTTAAATGTTACTAGTCCAGTGACTCTCAAACTGTGGTATGCATACCACTGGTGGTACACAAGCAGACATGCAATACTAGATTTTCTGCTATGGCAACAATAAAAAAAATTCATAATAAACTGAACCTGACACCTTATCGCTTGTTTCAAGCATGCAGCATCATCTTCTCACTGAATTTTTAGACTTTAAGAATATTGTAACTTTTTTTATAAATAACTAATAGATATATATTATTTATATATTATATATTTAGCACCGCGTCTTACTACCCGTTCAGGTTATACGCCTTAAGTACTAATAACGCTAATGGATTAGGAATTGGGAAGGTTGAATTAGAAGAAGTGAATCTGCATTTGCGTGGAGGGAGAGTGGAAAACCATGTAGGAAAAACCACCCCCAGTTCACCCGACCGAGATTTGAACCTCGATCTCCCCGTCCTCAGTAGTGTAGTTCAACACGACAAGCGCGTTAGCCAACTACGCCACCGAGGCGGGTAACTAATAGATACTTTCAAAAACAGTTGTAATTTTTTATTGCTTTATCACTGTGAGACATAGCTCTATCCTAATGACATTTTTAATAGTTATGTGGTATGCGGAAAAAAAGTTTGAGAACCACTACACTAGTCAAAACAAACATAAAATGTAAATACCACATATTATAATTTAAAAAAGTGTAAAAAAACGTGTTCTTAAAAATAAGAATGAAACTCATTTTTATAAATATGGTACCTAGTTAATACCCTTTAGAAATAGTCTAGAAATGGAAATATTGGTTTTTAAATTATAAATATAACTTTAAAAAAACATTTAATAGAAAAAATAATAAAAATTATTTCAACACACATATCTTTAAAGATGTTAAAATTATACTAACAATTACAAAGAAAGTTAATAAGATTGACATTTATTTTAATAAGCTAATATTTCCCCAAAATAAGCCTCTGTTATTTTAACTACCCTATAATAAAACATAAGAATCTCTAGCAGATAGAAATTTAGAGTGAAATTTATATTTTGTTTATTAGTCTTTAATGCAATAATCGCTTGCTTATGATCACTTCTTCTTTTCCAATTCCATTGCACTTTCATGTTTCATTTATTAGTCATTGTAATAATCGCGCATGATCACTTCTGTTCTATTTCCATTCCTTTATGTGCAGTTGCACATGCGCCTTATAATGGCTCTCACTAGAAATTATCTTATTACAAAATTTATTTCAATTGCTCTTTTAATTCTATTTAAAGTTTATGTTCATACTTTGAGCTTAAAAATAAGTCAAGAAAAGTATTTCTAGCAAACAATATGAAATAAAAATAAATCCTTTTTTTTTTTTTTTA
>CABFVZ010000989.1:23226-144043 GCA_902151445.1 Timema monikensis
ATGTTCTGGCTGAAAATGCCAAGAAAGAATACTTGCATTTTTGCAACCTCAAAAAATCTGAGCTTCAAGAAATATTTCGTCCTTGTGATCAGTTTAGTGATGAAGTAGGACTTGACACTATTTATGGTAGCTTTCTAATAGGAGAAGCAAACTACAAACATCTTTGGGAAGTAATAAAGATTTGCCTTGTCTTGTCGCATGGGAATGCAACTGTTGAAGGTGGTTTTTCAGTCAATAAATCTTTACTGGTTGAAAATATGCATGAAAAAACAGTCACTGCACAGCGTCACATTCATAATGAGATACAAGAAGCAGGAGGGATTAAAAACATACACATTAGCAAAAAGATGTTGGATTACGTGAGAGGTGCTCGGAAACGCTATCATGAATATTTGGAGACGAAGAAGCAGGAAAGAAGTGAAGAAGACAAGAAGAAGGCAGAAAAGAGGAAATTAGATAAAGATTTAGAAGGAAAAAGAAAAAAAATTAATGATGGCAACTGAAGAGAAACGATAAGCAATAGAAGTGGAGTTGCAAGAACTGATGAAGAAACAAGCTTCACTTTATTAAATATAGCATAGTATCTTATTGTATGACTTTTGATAATTTTAATAAGAAGAAAATTGTCTTGAGACATGAATAATATAAAAGCATACACATTTCATCCTGTTGTGAGCTATTCAGTTCAGGATATGTACAGGTTAGGTAAAATAAAACTGTAATGATACCAAACTTTTTAGTATGTTCTTAGTGTCCTGTTATTTAGTATGTATTTCTGCACATGAAACCAAAGTAAATCAAGTTTGTTACAACTTGATAGGGTTAGACATATTTAATTATTTTTCCATCATTTTCCCTGAACTGATTGGCAAGACGTCTGCTTTCTTATTCTTCCATGAGAGGTGAGGCAGGGTCGGCTGTAGGGGAGGAGGAGGCCGAAATAAATGTATTTGAATTAATATTTTCACATGTATAGTATCGTAAAGCTATAGTAGAAATTTTATGAGAAATTGGTCAGGGAACTTGGGAAAATAGTCAGGGAAAGTCAGGGAGAATTTTTTGACAAATACTGTAAGAACCCTGAACTCCCTTTTTTTTAGGTTTTCGGTGCCTTGTTCTTCTTCCAAACCACTCTCAACACCCTGTATAACCATTGTATACCTACTTCACCTCCTGCTCTTATTATTTTCACAGTCAGTTTGTCCACGCCTGACGCTTTTCCTTGTTTCATCCTCTTTAATGTGTCCTCCACCTCTTTCCTTCTCTTCTGTGAATTCTTCCTACTCCTCTGTTTCACTCTAACCCCTGTCCTCTTCCGAGTTGAACATTTTCTCAAAATATCTCATCCATAGTTCCATTTCTTCTTCTTCAATCTTCAATGTTCTTCCTTTTTTATTTTAACTTCATGTCTTTTCTTTCTCCTCTCGTGTTCAACTTGGCTATATAACACCTCACTTCCTTCCACACTCCATTCTAGCATTTGCCCATTTTTCTATCCAATGTTTCCTGGCTTCTCGTACAACTTGCTTCGCTCTTTTCTTCTTGTTCCTATATTCTTCCTGTGTTTACTCATTCCTTTTCTTAAAACTCCTTCTAAATGTTTTATTATTCTCCTCCATTCCATCCTTCCTCTCTATACGTATCCTCCTACAACAACCAAATAATTAGTGTAAACAAAAACAGAATTTAGATGAAAAAATCATACCAATATGGTAAAGCTAACTTCTAATGCTTAACATGTTTTATAAGATTTTTATTAGAAAAACAATAAATTATATCAATCTTTTATGATAACTAATATAATTTGATAGTTTAACTTAAAGTGTTATTTTTTGAATTTTAGCTGGAGTGTATCACTAAAGACGCTAAAATGTTTGCTGCCATGATGCACAGCTACTATAAGTTCAGTAATGACTCTCAGTCGGAACTCAAGAGTGGGCTGATGATTAAGCTGGAAAATATAATGTAAGTAAATGTCTTTGTATTTTTTTTTAAATGCAACACTTATATGCTACTATTGGCTGAAACCACATTATTATACTGGCAGGGTGGCTACAGACATAGAGAACTCACGGAATTTAAAAATAAAAGTATTGTAGCCACCCTGACTGGGCACAGAATCCTTTGTATTGTTCCTAACAAATCTCCACTCAACGTCACATAGAGAAGTTCACTTGGGAACTCTCTGGTACTAAAGAGGCAACAGTTGACAAAGCTAGGGATTTTAACTATTATTCTTTTTTAAGGGTGTGTGAATAGGATTATTTATCAAATCGAATATCAACATTTCGAACAAATATCGAATAGTACAAATCAAATAGTAGATCATCATGGAGGAGTGTGAAACATGTTCCTATCATTCTTTACAATCTTCCATTACCTCCATGATGAGTTCCGATAGAATGAAACCTAGGTTGGGGGACTGGGTGGTGGCGATTGATTTTCTTTAAGAAGCAACCATTACCTCTGTCCATTGGCAGCAATGTAAAGTGTGAACTGTGTTCTTTTCATTGTAAAAGCCATATTGTGTTTGTCCCTTTTATATGTTTTATCCACCTTTACTGTACCTTCTTCCAAATATAATACTATTACCCCATAAAGCAAAAAGAGGTTTTCCTTATAAAGATATATGAACTTCCTATGAAAATAAACTATAGTTGCATACTATTTAAAACTTTGTTTTTATTTCCAGGAACCAGCCATAATGTGCCATTTTACTCAGCTTCTGACCTTGATATTGCAACAGCCATCTGCACAATACTCAGTTTGTTGGGTTCTTACCTCTTCTATTACTAATCTCGCTCTAACTGTGCATTGTTTCACAAGCCACATCCCCAACCAGTAGAAAAGAGTATGAGTCTTTCATCGCCAGGAAAGCATTGCAAAGAAAAAACCTTTTTATCTTTCATATATATTTAAAGGTCACTCGAAAGATGCCTGATAAATACTTCGTACAGATACCACGATGAGCACAATCAGGGAAATTATGGAATACCTTGAAACCAGGGAATTTTGTAATTGGTTTGGTAAAATATTTAATTTGGCTGTCAGTAAAAGACTGTTTTTAATCAAGTGTATAGTTTTCAGTGCATTCCATAAATAATTATTTGTGATAAATGGGATATTGTAATCCAGAAAGTCGGATTTTTTTTTATATTTTTTTCCTTATAAATGTTGTAACAAACATTGACATTTTATTTTATAACTTTAATGCCACTTCACATTTTTTGCATTTAGTTTTTGTTTATATTGTTTATTGATAGTTTGTTTAGCTATAGTACTGAATGATAATTCACTAACCATTAATTGCATAACGTTTTGTAATTAAGTGTTTTTATAATCAAAATAACTAGTAAGTTCCTAATCTATCTTGTAAGCATTTGTTTAGATTAGCAAATTTATTATTTTATTTTAAGTTCACTATAAACTTGAGAGAGATATTTTGTCAGTAATTGATAAATAGTTAAGTTGCAACAGAAAATGGATTTAATTCTCTTCCCTGTCCTTGGGGGTTACAAAGTCTATGCCACTTGGCTGCAGGCCTAACCATAAAAAAAGAGGCAGTGTTTGAATATATCTGCTCCCATTGGTTCAATCTCATTATAAGTTGACAAAATGGTAGGAATGTTATGAGCAGGAAGAAACGATCCTCCCAAACTCATTAAAGAGTTGGACTGGGCAAAGGGATCACTTTGTTCCCTGTTTCCAAATATAGCAGCACCTTAATGGCCTTTTCTTCATGCTGGCCTCATTCATTCATGCAAACCTGGCACCCTGAATGTGCCTGTTTTGTGTTATTTTTATCAGAGGACATTAGTTTCAGGTGAAATAATATTGTACTAAAGGGTTTTCATAGTACTGTGGAAAAAGGGTCTACCTAACCTGCTTGGATGCCAGAGCCAATTGTTACTTTCAAAAGTTTGAAAATGTATTTTCTCAAAACTTAACAATCGTAACGTAGACCTTTATTTGGTCGCACACTGCAATTATCAAAAAGTTGCAATTTTTTACATTAATATACAAAATTAATAAATCAACGCAGTGGAAAATTAATGAATAAATTTACCCTAAATGACAATTCTCAAAATGCCTGATAATATGTTATAAAAAATGAGTAATAATCTGGAATGTGCAGGTGTTACTAACACCTGCTTGTTTAGCGCCTTAAAAATGTTTGTACTTGAGTGGCTGCATGCTCTAAGGCGCTACTTTCACAATAAACTAGACTGCAGAAGACGAGGAGTTAGGGTTTTGATCCCGGTTGGATGCACTGAGGGGATTATTCCTAAATGTTTTTCCACTCTCCTTCTATCCAAATTCAGGTAATAAGAAAGACTCTGTGGTTGGTAAAAGTAATGTTATGTTGTTGGATATGAATTTGGCTAAGATTTTCAAAGAGGTGTTAAAAGATTTTGAAATATTTTGGGGTGTGTATAGCTTATGGAAAATATATTGATCACAACTGTACTGTTTGTTTATTATTATTCATATTTATATTAGTTGATAAAATCAAATAACATTTAAATTTTTTTTAAATCACATTTTTACTTTTACAATACATGATCTTATATAGTTTCATATCTAGGAGAATTTGTAAATAAATTGTGCAACTAGGTGTTGCAATTGAAAAGTTTTTCTTCGTAAAATGTTTAATATTCAATGGCTTTATACGTAATTATTGAAAGCCATGAAATGAACTCCCAAGTTTTGATACACAGTAAATCCTGCTATAACATTTTGTTATGTTCCTGAAAAACTCAGCTCAATAGAAAACAATATTATAGAACTTTTTTCCCCCCATAAGAATCTGGGGGTTTGGTTCCAACCCCTCCCTTTCCTCCACCCATATCTCCAAACACTTAGAAATACACAACATTTGTACCAACAGTGCAAACAGTTTCAGGTAAGTCTAAAGCTGCAGCAATATCTGCCACAAAAATTAGCGGATTCTAGAAGGGTCTAGGCTAATAGATTGTATTTTTTTCTTTTCTTTGTAACTGGAGTTTTAGATGACTTAAGCAAATGGTTAAACTTCATACCCAGCAGATGAAAACTATAACAAAATATACAATATAATAATAATATTTAGCACCGCGTCTTACTACCCGTTCGAGTTATACGCTTTAAGTACTAATTACGCTAATGGATTAGGAATTGGGAAAGGAAGTGAACCCGCATTTGCGTGGAGGGAGAGTGGAAAATCATTTAGGAAAAACCACCCCCAGTTCACCCGACCGAGATTCAAACCTTGATCTCCCCTGTCCTCAGCAGTCGAGCGCAACACGACAAGCGCGTTAGCCAACTACGCCACCGAGGCGGGTAATATACAATATAAACATGCACAAAGAGAGAAATATGAAACTGGCACTAGCCTGAGCTAAACAGAAGGTAAAGATGTTTACATCTCCACACTTAACATTTAAGGCAGAAATGGGTGCCTGTGATCTGTCCTGCATGGATCATTGTAACACGCGGTTGTGAAATAAGTAGTCTTGGGTGGGGGGTGTTAACGCTTGGCATGACTTGCATGACTCGTCACGCAATAATAATTGAGTGGTTAGCACACAAATCAAACTTGGCGCATGATTCAATCGGCTGAAAAACAACAATGTAGACAATCATGGCCAGCGTTGTGTATAAAAGGGTCACAGACTATTAAAAACTTTGTAATCAAACAATGTTGTGCTGGGCAACGTTATAGCAGCAGGATTTACTGTGTATATTTTCACACAGAAACAGTCCAATAAAATCTAGAGCCCTTAGTACAAAATAGTGAACATGGAATGTTGTGCTGGGCAACGATATAGCAGCAGGATTTACTGTGTATATTTTCACACAGAAACAGTTCAATAAAATCTAGAGCCCTTAGTACAAAATAGTGAACATGGAATGTTGTGCTGGGCAACGATATAGCAGCAGGATTTACTGTTTATATTTTCACACAGAAACAGTTCAATAAAATCTAGAGCCCTTAGTACAAAATAGTGAATATGGTTACCTCAATAATAATAGCTGTTGGGTGGCTTAAGCTACCTTGTCTTTGTTAGATGTAATGACTTTTAACTGTGTCTTAACAGGTGTCTAATATATGTTTTATATTTAGAGGAACGAAAACCTGTGATAAATAGTGAATTGTTTTGTAATCAATATTTTTAAATTCCAACCCTAGATTCATAGGGGATGCTGTTTTTTTATATGCATACTTATTGTTTACTTAAAAAATGTATGAATTTTGCTTTAACAAAAAGAAAATTGTTTAAATTCCCTTTTGACTAATAGTTGAGTTGTCAGCCTGAAAGTTATTTGTAGAGCCTGGATTTGTATGTGATATTAACCTATATTGTAACAAAATATATATACATAAATTTTTATTAAAATCAGTTAAAATGTGTAGTAAAATATTTAATAATGGGAAAATAACATTGAATGAATAAATCTTCAGCCAAAAAAACATTTTTAGGAATGCAGTTTGTGTATGTGTGGACGTATGTCATGTGAAATTCTAGGAAAATTCACTTGGTTGACAGCTTATGTTACGTTTTCTTGCTCCACTCTAGCTGGTGATTTGTAAACAAGTGATCGTCAGACCACTTGCCAATATTAATATTACACTTAGCATATAGACTTGGTTTTTTTCCCCCCCCCCAAATGACCAATCTATGCACTGGATTATTGTGACAAACTTCAAATTATATTTTCTTGGTTGATTTTGGGAACCGTTATCGTATTTTTTTTATTTATTTTTTGCCTTGTTGCTTTATGTATGTATTGCTTTATGTATGTCAAAGAACAACAAAAAATATGCTAATCAGATCCAAGAATTATTGTTTTTACAACTAGTCAACTTGTGTTTACAAACTTACTCGCCGCGTGCTAGATGTTCTGTTGAGGCCACTATTAGGCAATACTGCATTCCCTCCCCTTCACAGCACAATTTAAGTTAAACAGAAATTACAGGCGACTGTAATACTCTCTGACAAGCCAACGTGCTTGAAAATTAGTGACACGTGATTTAAAAAGTATTTTCCCCAGGAAAGACGTAAAACTAATACCACAATTAAGAAACACGAAATATGTAATTTTATGTAATATCTTCGAAAATATGTAGAACTCATCAAATTATGTGAGAATGTATCAAATTAAAACAGGAAATATAGTCCCAAACAAACTAATTTGCTGACATTTAGTTTTTCACATTTCCAACTGGCAGGATGAAAATATGTGATTACATAAAAATTCAGGCTCTAGTTATTAGATATCAAATGAATATATATGTGCTTCAAAATCTACAATAATAAGTAAAATATAATTTATGGAGTATCTTAAGATGTAATGAGGTGCTACATCATTAAAATTAAAATGCTAATTTTTAGGGCTGGGCTGATGCAGATTGCTGATTTGAGCGTTTATTGATTATGGCGTAATCGGTTAAGCCGATGATTGGTTTTTGAAAGCCTATTATTTACACCGATCTTTTGAGTGAAGTTTGGTAGTCAAGGAGCAGTTTTGATAGATTTTTTACCGGTTGGTGAGAAAAAACCATTTGAAATGACAGTGACACTCATATTTGGTGCTTGCAAGTGAGACAGAAAATTAGGGAAAAAGAAAGATATTGCTACAGGGTAGATTACAACTCTTTGTGGCAACAAACAAGAGAAATAGTTAATGAATGAGTTGGTAGATCTAAGGGGTGACAGTAGTTAATAAAATTCAAAAATCATTATTACTAGACTGCTGAAATATTTTTTCACCTTAATTACTTATTCTATAAATATCAACCAATAATTTAACGTAATTGTGAAGATTTTAAAACATATCTTGTTCGGTTTAGGTTCAAGTAAATTTAAATTTAAAATAATGGTAATAATAATTGTTGATTAATCTTAATGGAAAAGATGAAAACAAATAAATAGGATCTTACAACATTTCATGCTAGTTTTTAAAGAATTATTTTTGTATTATTAATATTTTATGCTCATATTTGAACATTTTGGATTTGGTTAAAGAGGTCTAGAACAGTAATCCACTTTGAACTCCCCACAGCATATTTCACTTTTTTACTATAGCTATTTTTTTTAATTGCATACAAATGAAGTCAATGAATAAAAAAAAATTGTTTGTATTTGATTAGTTGTGTGCGTCATTTTGATGCATCACTTTTGTGATAATGTAAATAAAAAACAATAATTGGCAAGATCTACAACAAATTATCAGCTCAGCTCTATTTTTAGAAACAGTGTGCTATCATTTTAATTAGAGATGGGTCGAATCTGAATCCTAGCTAATTGGTAGAAATTTTAAAGATTTACATATAGGCCTAAACTGTAAATTAAGATTTATTGCAATCATGCTTTCAATTTTAATCAACCACAAACCACCCCTCGCAAAATACAGGTTAAAATACAACCAAATTAAACAATCTAGACTCATTATTGTTTAAAAATCAAATCAATCAAAATTTGAGTGGTGTCTTAGTTATTTTTAAAAGTGTTGTTAGAATGAGTTAAGTTTCTAAAAAAACATGTGAAATAAACAGATTAGGCCTAGTTATTCATTGATCAACTTTAATCATCATTGAAGGATTATAATTTATTTTATTAAGATAGCAAAAATAAAAATACAAACGGATATTTTAAATAAAGACTAAAACAACATGCTTAACAATTAAACATACATTGGAAATAGTGAACTCAATAATGCTTAAGTATGTTTTATTATTATTTTATTATATATCCATTATCTATTTTCGCATGGAAAACAAATATATTCGATTCTTGCGATATATTGATTTCTGAGAATACATTCTATTTAAAACACGAACAAATTTTAGACTACAATATGTTCATTCCCATTTTATAAGGCAGGACTACGTTTGATTATTCTTACAATTACTTCAATAAAATATTTTAAAAAATAATAAACTCTTAAGTTAAAATCAATTTAAAAACAAATAATGAATTAGCAAGTCGTTATTTGATTTTTAAAACTCAAGAGCGCTTACTAAGTGATCAAATTACCTGTATCAATCAGAGGTGGGAGTTTAGGGTACTAGGCACGTAAGATTTTTCACACCTAACAATTTTTAAACAATTAAACATACATTGGAAATAGTGAACTCAATAATGCTTAAGTATGTTTTATTATTATTTTATTATATATCCATTATCTATTTTCGCATGGAAAACAAATATATTCGATTCTTGCGATATATTGATTTCTGAGAATACATTCTATTTAAAACACGAACAAATTTTAGACTACAATATGTTCATTCCCATTTTATAAGGCAGGACTACGTTTGATTATTCTTACAATTACTTCAATAAAATATTTTAAAAAATAATAAACTCTTAAGTTAAAATCAATTTAAAAACAAATAATGAATTAGCAAGTCGTTATTTGATTTTTAAAACTCAAGAGCGCTTACTAAGTGATCAAATTACCTGTATCAATCAGAGGTGGGAGTTTAGGGTACTAGGCACGTAAGATTTTTCACACCTAACAATTTTTTTAAAAATGATTTTATTCATGCTAATCTCTTTTGTCTGACAAAATAAATATTACGGATTAAGTTGTGCTTTTCAAGTAGTCCTAACTAATTAATTTTTGAATTCAAAATAAGATGCTTTGTTTATGAGGTGAAAGATTCAACCATCGAATCCAATAAAACATAGAATCCTCGAATCTCAAATACTTGTCAGGATTCAGCGGATTTGAAGATTCAAGTGGCCTATCTCTAATTTTAATTTTAATTTGTTATTTTTCTGTATCTCTAGCAATATTTCAATAGACTATATTTGATTACAACACAACATTAAGCTGTATATGATGCATTTGTCTAAAATAAATTTCCAATAATATTATAGGTGTCTTTTGTATGATTGTTATTTTTTGCCATTATAGTTTGTAAGGTTTTTCTTTTTTTACTTTTATAAGGTAGTAAAAATTGTTTCTGTTGAAAATGTTATTTTTCTGTATATTTAGCTATATTATAGTTGACCTATTCCACAACACACATTAAGCTGGATATAATTAATGTTTATGTATAGAATAAATTTCCAATAATGTTATCAGTGCCTTTTTTTATTATTGTTATGTTTTTGTATCTCATGCCACTAGTTTATAAGGTTGTTTTTTTACTTTTATAAGATAATAAAAATTGGTTAAATCTTATTTTTGTGTAAGTAATTATTTACCCAGACAATCAAGAGTGTTTTATTCCTTCTACAGAAAAACAAAATGGGCAGCCCACAGTGAATTTGATTTCTTGAATCCTAAATGATAATGAATTATTGAAGGTCTTGCTGGATGGGTTGATCTTTTGGGTGTTGCAGCGTTGTTTCACACACAAGTGTGAATCTTTTGCTGTGTTGATTGAGGTGAAAGTTTTGTTGAGGTTGGGCAATTTAGGGTGTATTATAAGGTTTTGTGTCTGAGTGAAAGAAATTAAGAATATTGTAGCCAAGGATAGTGTTGATTCTTTGCAGTTTTGGATGGTATTTAATATAAATTGTTCATTGCCTTTTATAACAATCAAAAGTTTTGACTTTTAAATACAGTAGATTTCTTCGGCATGTCCAATTATCTCGCTCAGGTGCTTGTCTGCTCTTGTCTAAGTTACTGCTGTTAAATTGTTTTCATGTCACAACGTGCAGTCGGCGACTTATGCAATTCACCATTGTTGTTTTTTTTAAACTTGTATGTGTGTTTGCCAAGTTAAGTTTTTTGTGTTCAGACCATGTCTTAGTCTAGTGATTGATGGCCCACTATACTCATTGACTACATAATAAGAGGACACACTGGACTAGTTAAACATTCAGTTAGTCCTTAAAGTGGCACACTGGTCGGAAAAGTTTCTCCATCCTTGACCTATGATGTCCACAGTTTTGAAAAAGTTTAGACAATGTTTGGCACTTAAAACCTTACTCAACCCATTCATATAAACTGTCAAACTCTTACAGAAAAATATGAACGTTTTAAAAATGAATCTGGGTTGGGAAAACATTTTGAAAAAAAAATTTCAACCTATGTGTGTCAAACTTTGTATACATTAGTAACTTAGTAAAGCATTTACAGAGGCCTACACTTGTACCTTTCCTGAAACCCGTATTATCGTGATACTAGACAGCCTAAAAATAAATATTTCATTCAAACTCTGGTGTAAAAACCACTTATCCTGAAAGGTAACAATCGGCGAGGTTTCACTCGGGATGGGACCCTCAAATTCTTAGGCATATTCAGTGGTGTTAGAGTTTGTGATGCCCGGGGCGATCCCCGAGTTTGCTGCTTTTCTACCTACACAATATCTTTTGACAAAAAGTCAAAACGACATAGAGGGGAAAAAATTAAGACACCGTGTTTATTTATGGAATGAACAATTTAATTTCAATACTACAATGCTATTTTTCTTGTTTTGTGCGAAATTGTTGATGATATTGTTGAAGTTTTTTTTTCATCTGTTATGTGCTGTTCTATAGAGAAACTATAGCAAGATTTCTTAACCGCGAGGCACTTTTTTATAGATCTTAAATGACTCTTGATCAATTCTAATTTAGAGAAAGTCCTTTCACAGGTAGCAGCACTAACAGTAATTATGAGGAACTCTTCCTTACTAATGTCATCGCAATCATTATTTAGTTGACATATGTATTTGTCATTCAAAAGATTCTATTGAGTAAAGAAGGCATATTTCTCAGCAAAAACATGAAGCTGTTGAAATCTGAGAGTAATTTCTTGGATCACTGTCCAGCGAAGAAAACATTTCTCTCAATTCAGTTTTGTATGCTAGCTTGGCATCTCGTGATTTTTCAACAGCCACGAGTTTTTTCTTTTTACATTGAGATTGATGCTCCATTACTATCCCAAGATTACCACAAATTTCTTTGGAATAGGCTAATGAATAAACTAGTTTGTCCCTATTTTCAGCTAAAAATCCTTTTGGAGCCTTGAGTTTTATATCACATTGCTGTATGTTCATTCCTTCTGTTTGGAGCTAGGTCTAGAAGGATGGATTACCACAGGTCAAGAAAGCATAGAAAACGATTGTAATGCACCAAGGAGAACACCAGCATTTGACCTGGTAACTGTATTTTCTTATTCGCCAGTTAACTGTTCTAAAGCACTTAAGACTTTCAATAAAAAAATGTTACCACACTTACAGCTTCTCCCCTTGCACTCCATCAAGTTTTTACTACATGCTTGACACTTTGACCAGTGACTGAAGTCAGAATATCCCAGTTATTGGTCGAGCAAGAAAACATGAACACATTTCCAAAAAAAGGTAACAGAACTCGCAGCAACCGAAGCTGCATGGATACCTGTCAAATTCAGCGTGTGATATGTATTTGTGACAAATTATGCTTTCCTATCAAGTCCCTTGATACGTCTCTGAACGTCAGTATGCTGATCAACCATCACAGCAACGTTATCATACGCTTTTCCTCTTTTAATGAGAATGTGAATTCGGTTGTTTTCTTTATTTTTACAAAATCATAGTTGAAATATTCTCAGCGGTTTTACCTATTGTTTCAATTAAATAGATAATAATTCCATTACCTTCACTATATGTTCATCAATCATAACAAAGCTTGTTTAATCCTTATGAGAAATATCAGGATCTGTCGAATATCGTAGAAAAGTACTAAGCTTCTTTTACTGGCTCGATAACTTTGCTTCTTAATTTTACTTTCAAAATTTCTCTAAACTCTCACCAAATAAGTTTTTCTCTAGCTTGATTTGATTCAGAGTTTGCATCACTCTCATAATAAATTCCTTCTCGATGACCCCAAGAAGGCCAAATTCTGTTAAACTAGGAATATAATGATATCCAACAATCTTGAAAGTATCTCCCTCCATTTCTTCCTTTAGTTTTTAACTCAGGGTGTCTACCATCAGGGAAAACGGGAATTTGAAGTGATCGGGAAAAAACGGGAATAAGTCGGGAATTTGGTAACTTACAATAAAAATACGGGAAAATGATATTTTACTCAAAATATGAAATACAATAATCAGTAAACTATAATGTAATTTTGTTTGTTTGTAGCTGTGTAATATATTTTTAATTCCTAGTAAACAATTTTAATTTAAATTTTAAAACTTATTATTATTAAAAAAAAAAATTAATAGAAAAACGAGGGTGGAAGGGGAGCCGGGGGGTGGGGGCAAAGATGTGAAATAATTTTTAGTCGGGAATTATAAGAAATGATCATGGAAAATCAGGGAAAAGGTCGGGGATTTCATTGGTCAAGTTTAGTAGACACCATGTAACTATTTCTTGTTCCTTTTTAACAATTGTTGCTCCACATTGAATTCTAATTTCCAGCTCGTTCCATTGTGCGAAAGCCCAAACATGGTCTAAACTGGATTTATATTTGAATATTCTAGGATTAAGTTTCAACCACAGAATTAATAATAATAATAATTAGCACCACGTCTTACTGCCCGTTCGGGTTATATGCTTTAAGTACTAATTACGTTAATGCATTTAGGAATTGGGAAGTTTGAATTAGAGGCAGTGAACCCGCATTTGTGTGGAAGGAGAGTGGAAAACCATTTAGGAAAAACCACCCCCAGTTCACCCGACCGAGATTCGAACCTCGATCTCCTCGTCCTCAGCAGTCGAGCTCAACATGACAAGCGCGTTAGCCAACTACGCCACCGAGGCCACAGAATTCAAATTTGAATATCTCTGTCTGAAATAGTCTGCAACAAAAGCAGTAATATAGCAGTATAAAGAGCTTCCTTGAAAAGAGTATTCCAACCACGATTTTAACATTTTTTCATTATTTGGCAGAGTTCAAAAAAACAACTCGTTTGTATGTTTTCTGTTTCATCCTTTGATTGATGCACCCTCATGAATCACTTCACCAAAATAATAATATATATGTTGAACCACAGATGCACCTTGGCATACCAGTAAGATACATGTATCAACTTTAATCTTACTTGACCACACACCAACATCTTAAGTCAAAAACCGGAATTTTTGTACGTTACACTCTTTATTGCTTGAAGTTGGAGAATCACTAATTGAATTTGATGATGGTTTGAATTCAGAAATTGCTTCAGCTACTAGAGTAGTAGAGTCTCTTTTATTTGTTTTTAATTCTTCCACTCTAGTCTTTTTCATTTTTCTAAAAGTAGCACCACTCTCTTTTGTTCGCTTCATTTTAAGAAATCAAAGTTGTGCATTATTGTTTTATTTCTAAGGAAATTTAAGTGTTTTGTTATGTATTTAAATCTTATTCTTTAAGTAGTAAACAATAAAATTTCATCAAACGTGTTGTACTATCCTGGCAGGAAAAAAAATCTTCTGGTTGCAATAGACCAAAAGTGCCTGGGGGTGTGTCGTCTCCCCTGCCCCCAGTAGCCACGCTAATGGGCATATTCAACATTCGAGGATGCAAGAAAACTTTGGATTCAAGAGTCTGGATTCTCTAAAAAAAATGTCGAGTGAAATTTGTTTTAGAGCTTTTAAACTTCTTTTTGGTGGTTCAGAAGCAATTATAATTATAGAATGAACTTAACAACCAGGCCCCAGACCAGTGATTTAACATTCAGTTACTTTTTCTATTCTATTATATTTATATTTCTTCTTATGCTCATAATTTTTTCTAAGATTCAGATTCGGCATTAGAAGGTAAATTGGAGATTCGGATACGTAAAAAAGTGAATTCAACCCAATTCTCGTTTTTACAATTGAATTGGTTACGTTTGGTGTCAAGTGTTATAGAACAAGTGGTTGTGATGAAGTTGGAGCATGAAAATGGCTTTTGAGTTGTTGTTTTTTTTTAAACAAAATTGGTTAGTGTAGGGCAGATATAACACCTAGTAAATTAATTTATGTAAACTAGATTTACTGAAAATTGACATAAAATGTCCTATTTAATTATTGTATTCTTAAATTAATGATTATTTTGACTAGGCCTAATATTTACATAACATACCAAGTACTATTTTTTTTATCCATAACTAAACATTTCCAAGTACTTTTTACAAATAATAAATCACTTGATACAGAATATTGGTTTTAAAAAAGTCACAAAATAGTATTAAATGGTACTGGAATACAATCATATTATTCTTTTACACTTTTATCAGTAATAAATGTTATTTACTGTCATATAGCTAGTATCTTTTAAGCATCTCGAGCTACTACCAAAAGTGAAACCTTAGACCAGGTGGCTAGTAATTGCGGAGAATTTAATGTCGATACAACAGTTAAAATCCGTTGATAGCTGAAGTTATATTCGTTTGTCATCACTTTCGCAACAGATCGGACTGCCGAGAATGGGAAGATCAAGGTTCGAATCTAGTAGTGGTGAACTGGAGGTAGTTTTTCCTAAATGGTTTTCCACTCTTGCTATAGACGAATGCATATTCACTTGCTCTAAACTCATCCTTCCTGATCCCTAACCAACTATTGTAATTGGTACTAAGGTATATAGCCCGAATAGCCAGTGTTAAAAAATATATTTATATACATAATATACACATCTAGGCACATGAAATAAAAAAATTAACATGTGTATAAAGGGACGAAGGAAAGAGGCCCAAATTCATACAAATATTTCAAAGAAAGATGGAAAGTAACATTTAATTTTACAAACAAGATTGATATTTTATTTGTTAAAGTAGTCCTTTAGAATCATAGAAAACAAAGAAATTAGCAACTCGTGGGAAAAGACACAGGGTTGCCACTAATTTTTAACATTGAAATTCCCTGACATTTCCAGGTTTTCCAGACAAAAATATAATAATTCCAACAACTCAATATAATGTGGCAGGAAAGAGAAGGTTGCTTAGAATAGATGCACACACAGTAGCACGGAGAGAGAATACGTAACCCACCACAATTGCACCTAACCATGATTCACAAATCAACCTTCCTGTCATTAAATGCAATGCAAGTAGTCTTTGCCCCAACTCCATAATTAATGATCACGTTTACTAAAGATAAAAAAACTTTAGGGCCTGGGTCCATCATGAACAAATAAATTTATCTTTTACTTATTTATTTGAAGCTTGTTTTTGGAGTATGGATGCACTGCTTTTCACAATATGCATGTAATTTTAGAATTGAAAAAAAACTAAAATAAATCTGTATTTGAGCATGCACAAAGGGTCATTAAACTGAAAAAGCTAATTTACAATGCTTTTAACGTGCAGTTAAATAAACAATTTTGCTATAATGCCGTAACATAATAATTAATTAAAACATTTTTTAAATCAAGCTACAAATGATAAAGAAAATAATGATAAATCACCGTTATGTCACTATTTCGGAACTAAGAATCCAAAATATCAACTAGAACGGTGACGGTGCATACACTGATGTTTACACATGTGCAGATGTTCTTGGACTACATGATGCCACAATATAGCAATAGCATTCACTGTGACGTTCACAAATTAGATTGCAATTTTGATTGATTAATAAGCAGAAAAACATTAATGTAAAAATAGGTTGTTAGCAAAATAGTTAGACACTTTCAAAAATTTGACTTTAGGATATTTTAAAATTCCAGTAATTTTTAGAAAATTTAAGAAATCCCCTGATTTTTCCAGGTAAAATCAAATTCCCTGTTTACCGGACGAGTGGCAGACCTGAAAGAACATGAAAATAAAAAACCATCCAATGCTATTTTAACTCTGCTGAAGCCTCGACTGCTGGAGGGTCGAGTCATATTTGAGATTGGCAGTCCTCATTTGTACTGCATTTATAACACATTGATGCTGGAGTGCGACATTGTGAAGCTGGGCATGCCATTGGTGCCGCTCACTCATTTGCGATACCTAAGTCCTGAAACTGCTGCTCCTTCTCGAACTTCAGTTTAAAAACTTCACTTAGGTGGTCCATCTTTAATTGCTCAAGTTGTTTTTGCTGGTTCCACCCCTCGTCATATGCAGCCAAGCTCTGAGCTCCTCGATTAGTTGGCGACACATCTCCTCTTAACAAACCACCTGACTGACCCAACATCACGCATTGGAATGTTGACCAAATATAAATATATTGGTTTACATCTTATTGATACAATATGTAAAGTACAGGCCTATGTGCTTTATGTATTAGGCCTACTACTCATTCTCACTATCATAAATCATAACTAATTTTATATTATTATTATTATTATTAACACCACGTTTCACTAACAGTTCGGGTTGTACGCACTTATGGTAATGTGTAATGGTAGAGTGATTGTGAGATGAAATGGAGGACCTACAGTTTAACGTGGGATCCGAACCACTGTGGAGGTCTGGCTTTCCACACATTCACAAGTTGTGGTTAATACACGTCTTGTCAGAGGTGAAGGAAGGGTTTGGCAATCAGATAAATCTGTGCCGAGACCGAGGATTGAACCCCGGCCGCTAGCACAGAAGTCTAACACCTTACCCCTAGACCACCAGGTCACCAACTAATTTTTTAAATATGTGGTTGAGAAGGATAAACTTTTAAGGAAATACACCGTAGTACATTTGCAAAAAACTGAGATGATAAATTAAAAATCATTTTGCGCAATTGATAAGTCCTATACTTTTGTGATGTTTTTGAGTTTGATTCCCAATCTTGTTTAGATACTATAGGCTCACTCAAAAGAGCACTTAAAGAAACTAAAAAGGATATTTTCATCTGTATTACCTTGTGGTTGGGTCAATTCGTTGGCTGCAGGAGATGTCACTTGAGCTACGGAAGCAGGAACATCAACTCCAGTTTGTTTAACGGAAGGAGAGTCGACATCATATATTGAACTTCCAGGTAGTTTGATCCACAAAAGGAATCGGGAAATATGTAGTTGTGATGAGAGAGATAAGTGTAAGGGTTTGAAACAGTAGGAATAGCAGTGAGGGACACAAGTAAGACCACTACCAAGATTGGCACGATGCAAGCAAATGAAGTCGCTGTCCCGACAAGCCACCTAAACATCAACTGTTTCCAGCTTGTGGCCGAGTCAGTTTAGTAAAATGCCTCCATCTTCCTTTATCCACCACTCTTCCCCTCTCACTTGAACACTTTCTGTTATCTGCTTCTCCCATGTGGTCTTTTTCCTACATACTTCATTTGGAACATTTTCTTTGGCATCCTCTTTTTTTTTCCATCCACTTTACATGCCCATACCAACTCAGCCTTTCGTCCTCTACTACCTCATGTACTTCCTGTACCCTACTCTTCCCCGAATAACTTCATTCCTGATCTTGTTTCTTCTCGTGACAGCTAACTTGCTCCTCACCACAAACTTCATTCCCGTGGCCTCCACTTTCCTAGTCTCTCTTACATTGACTGTCCTTGTTTCTGCTGTATGTGTGACACTTCCTTACACTTCAAGGGCACTTCTCTTCTCCATAGCACGTCTCTCACGCACCTATAGAACAACTCTCCCTGCTGTCCTTTTCTCCTTAAATCCTCTCTACTTCCACCTTACTCCTCAAGATATTCCAAGATATTTTATGTTCCGCACTTTTCTCAGCTCTACTCCATCCAACTTTATACCTTTACTAAGCCTTACCCTCTTCCTTGTCATTACCATCACTTCACACTTTGCCCTGTTAAATTAATTAAGGAATGCTTCAATGAAAGGTGTTTATAAATGTATGTTAAGGGTCATCATATTTGTAGTTGCGGGCCGCTTGGAACCTGCCAGTCCACCCCTACTATTAGTGTAGTCCATTTGTTTCTTATCGAACAAAATATAAATGATTATATTAAGGTTTATTCTGGCAAGAGGTTAACCCACGCTTGTGTATATATATATATACNTTGTACATCTCCTTGGAAGTCCTGCTGAGAATAGCATATACCTCATATAAATTGCATCCTGTTGAAGAGCGAGCACGGTGCGACCGATGGACCTTCCTGGCATGTTGGACACATCGAGATCAGCAAATTTGAGTAATAGTAATAAATAACACTTTGTTTAGTGATTGGTTGGTTAAAAGTAGGGGTGGAGCTTCACCCCAGTTGAAGAGAAGATTTGTTGGTGCATAGGAGTCGGCATCTAGCAACCACTGACTAAGACACGGTGGGAAAAAATGTGATATGGTGGTTTCCCCACCGGAGGGTCGATCACGGGTCTCTAGGCAGTTTTGTGACTCCCGCTATCGTGCCTTCTGCCTCGTCACAGGAGATCTACCCGTTTACCTATGTAGTAGTTTAGTCATCGGAATCGATTAATAACTAGAAATTATTGGACTAACACTCAAATCTCATTCCCCATGAACCACCCATTCCAACCCCTACCGCTCGGGTTCCATCCCAACCATGTAAGTCCCTACGGTGCTGCGGTAGTGTTGTAGCTAGGGTTGGCTACCAGGTACCCAAATAAAACGAGGGACATAATATTATATATAAATATTACAATAGTAAAAGCTTGGGTTAGGGTAACACTGACCTTTCTGCAGATTAAGGGAGCAGTTATGGTAGAGGAAATGAAGGGAATGTAAAGGGATATAAACAAAATGGGAATTGTAATGGATAGCCCTAATAAGATTTTTATATAAATCCTGTCCAAGGGACATTTTCTTAGTTTAAATTTATCAATCTGTTTAATTCTAGTTTGACATTCAATATGCTGTATCCCAAATGAAACTGCAGATTTTCTGACAAAATAGTGAGACAAAGATTCTATTAAAAATTGCTACAATTGTTTTAACTTAAAGTAACACTTTAGACACAGAACATTTTGTTTATGCAAAAAACAATGATTAAATTCAAACATTTTATTTTGTACTAGCATAATGTACACACAAGTAAAATATAAGCTATAGTGTAAATAATTTTTGCACACATGAATAGGTCATATTAATTATTAACACATCCATTTAAAGAGACAACAAAAAATCCATGGACAGAATTTATTAAAAAATATTCAAATTTAATAGTAGGTAAGTTTCAAGTCTTTCTTTTTTGACGTTTACTAGCTATTCATATATTTGTTTGCTATTTTTTTTTTAAATTGATGGTAGTTTTTATTAACAACGTTTCCTACTTGCTAGAGTTTTGAGGGTACATTTTATGGGGTACATCTTACATGACACATATTCATGAAATTCCTCTCTAACACTAAGAAAATGATCACTCTCCCCTTATATAAAAAGCAGGATTGGTACAAAATTCCATTGGACTTCTTAGGGATATAAAGAACATAGATTCCATTCTTAAGTGCCTTCAAGCATCAATATTGTGGTAAAATGTTTTAGTATGCTTTTAATATATTATAGGGCCTATATGATCAACAATAAATATTTCTTTATATTCAGGAAAGTGAAAATATTACAGAATAAAATATCTACAAAGTTTGTAAATGAGTACCTGTAATAAGCAACTTCATTAGAGAGATTATGGGTACAATGTGTTTCAAAAGTACAAAAGGATCAACAGTAGGATTTATTAGCCCTAGAATGCTATCGTCATTATATAGTGCTGTATTGCTATCGATATTTAAATCTCACCTAATAACATTTCATAAGCTTCTTATGTGATATGAGTTCAATTATTAGTCTTTTCTTTGGTTAACTTTATTTGTTTTGTTTGATTTTTCATTTATTCTTTTTATAGTTAATCAAAATCAACATTATATCAAACACAAAATTAAATAGTTCAAATTACAAAACCAAAATAATCAAGATCTTAAAAAACCTGTGCAAATACAATTAAATGTTGATATATTTAAATGTTTTTGTAATAGTTGGAACTTTCTAGTTACCGGTATTAGTAAAAAATAAAGAAATGAAGATATTTGTAACAAGCCCATTTTTAACATTAAGTCAATTACTTCTGGTGATCCCTGCAAATCTATTAATACTGTTGGTATGTTTATCTGGCTTCTAACATCAAAGATGCAAACATCCGTCACAACAGCTAATTGTTGAGACCGTGGGGGCATAGTTTGGAGAGGAGGCTCGCTTGCCAGGGAGGGGAGTGAGGATGAATATTTGTTCAGGCATTACACACACGTTTTGTACAATAGCATTCTGGGGTTAAATTAGCTGTGTAAAATATGTTTTAATAATTTTAGTCATGGGAAACTTCTAGTAAATAAGAAAAACTATTTTAGTTCAAATAAATATTATTCTCAAAAGTGAAATTATAATGAGAGCCAGAACTTTCAGCAGAGCAAAAAAACCATTCCTGATTTATCTAGGGAGAGTAGGCCTAAAAACTATCTTTATCTAAAGTACATGCTTTGAGGAAGCTTACAAGCTATTTTCAAGAGTAAATCAAATAGCCTGAGTTGTAGACTATTTTAATATTATATATCACTAGGCCTACTATTTTAGTTGAAAAACTTTGAGTGAAAGTGAAATCTTATTCTGATTTACCAGTAAAATGATAGGTAGACGATGTTAAGTATCTTATTTTGCAATGTTTCAACATACCAAGTTTATTTGAAAATTAATAACTATGTACATTCATTCCCATGAGATAATTTATAACCTATTGAGACAATATTCAAAATAACACTAAAAATCTTGAAAAATAGGCTACTTAAACATTTATGGACTTGTAGGTGATTTTTATTTAAATGATAAGATAAATCAAGACATCTGAAAATCACTCTTAAATTTTATTTTCAAAGCCTAATACAAGAGACGTTTGACCTTAGTGCAAGTCCAGAGTCACAAACTTTTCAGTGTGAACGTAAAACAGTTCGTAACAAGTGGAAATGTATGAACCATTAACCGAATTACTATTTGTATTAATTATATTAAACTTTTGATAATGATTTATGTTTAACTGTAACCTTAGTGATAGAGTTTAACATATTCTGAGTTTATTATTGTTAATAACTCAACAATTTATAAGTTTTTGAGTTGTAACACTGTTGCACTGAAGTAGGCCTATAAAAATCTAATATTTTTAAGTGCAGCTAGAAAATATAGGCTTATTTTCCTGTATTAAACAATAGGCTATGTTATAATATAAAAAATTCCAAACAAATTTTGCTAAGTTTAAACTATGTTAGGCCTATTAAAATGTAATAAATAAAAAAGCTTTAATGGTAATTATTTCTAATTGTGTCACTATGACTTACTACCCACTCGAGTTATAAGCCTAAGTATTAATAATTATGCTAATGTGTTGGGTATAAGGTTGAATTGAGACAAAGTGTACATGCATTTGTGTGGAAAACCATTTAGCAAAAACCACCCTAAGTAAAGCCAACAGGGATTTGAACCCCAATCTCCCCATCAATGGCAGTGTGAGCGTGATGCCTTAGACCATGCAATCACCAAAGTGGATTTTATGGTAACTAAATAAGCCTACATAGCATTTGCTTAAGGTGTATTATGATTAATAGCTCAAGGATGATCTACCTACTGAATTATGTAAAACCTATTTATTGACTTTTTTTTATAAATTACACAAACGCTCATGACTAAAAGGAGTAATTCAGAATTCCCACCCACACCCTTGATACTAACTACTATAGCTGTCCCCTCCTGCCTTGTTGATACTACCTACTATAGCTGTCCCCTCCTGCCTTGTTGATACTACATACTATAGCTGTCCCTCCTGCATCCTTGACACTACCTACTATAGCTGTCCACTCTTGCATTGTTGATACTACCTACTATAGCTGTCCCCTCCTGCCTTGTTGATACTACCTACTATAGCTGTCCCCTCCTGCCTTGTTGATACTACCTACTATAGCTGTCCCCTCCTGCCTTGTTGATACTACCTACTATAGCTGTCCCCTCCTGCCTTGTTGATACTACCTACTATAGCTGTCCCCTCCTGCCTTGTTGATACTACCTACTATAGCTGTCCCCTCCTGCCTTGTTGATACTACCTACTATAGCTGTCCCCTCCTGCCTTGTTGATACTACCTACTATAGCTGTCCCCTCCTGCCTTGTTGATACTACCTACTATAGCTGTCCCCTCCTGCCTTGTTGATACTACCTACTATAGCTGTCCCCTCCTGCCTTGTTGATACTACCTACTATAGCTGTCCCCTCCTGCCTTGTTGATACTACCTACTATAGCTGTCCCCTCCTGCCTTGTTGATACTACCTACTATAGCTGTCCCCTCCTGCCTTGTTGATACTACCTACTATAGCTGTCCCCTCCTGCCTTGTTGATACTACCTACTATAGCTGTCCCCTCCTGCCTTGTTGATACTACCTACTATAGCTGTCCCCTCCTGCCTTGTTGATACTACCTACTATAGCTGTCCCCTCCTGCCTTGTTGATACTACCTACTATAGCTGTCCCCTCCTGCCTTGTTGATACTACCTACTATAGCTGTCCCCTCCTGCCTTGTTGATACTACCTACTATAGCTGTCCCCTCCTGCCTTGTTGATACTACCTACTATAGCTGTCCCCTCCTGCCTTGTTGATACTACCTACTATAGCTGTCCCCTCCTGCCTTGTTGATACTACCTACTATAGCTGTCCCCTCCTGCCTTGTTGATACTACCTACTATAGCTGTCCCCTCCTGCCTTGTTGATACTACCTACTATAGCTGTCCCCTCCTGCCTTGTTGATACTACCTACTATAGCTGTCCCCTCCTGCCTTGTTGATACTACCTACTATAGCTGTCCCCTCCTGCCTTGTTGATACTACCTACTATAGCTGTCCCCTCCTGCCTTGTTGATACTACCTACTATAGCTGTCCCCTCCTGCCTTGTTGATACTACCTACTATAGCTGTCCCCTCCTGCCTTGTTGATACTACCTACTATAGCTGTCCCCTCCTGCCTTGTTGATACTACCTACTATAGCTGTCCCCTCCTGCCTTGTTGATACTACCTACTATAGCTGTCCCCTCCTGCCTTGTTGATACTACCTACTATAGCTGTCCCCTCCTGCCTTGTTGATACTACCTACTATAGCTGTCCCCTCCTGCCTTGTTGATACTACCTACTATAGCTGTCCCCTCCTGCCTTGTTGATACTACCTACTATAGCTGTCCCCTCCTGCCTTGTTGATACTACCTACTATAGCTGTCCCCTCCTGCCTTGTTGATACTACCTACTATAGCTGTCCCCTCCTGCCTTGTTGATACTACCTACTATAGCTGTCCCCTCCTGCCTTGTTGATACTACCTACTATAGCTGTCCCCTCCTGCCTTGTTGATACTACCTACTATAGCTGTCCCCTCCTGCCTTGTTGATACTACCTACTATAGCTGTCCCCTCCTGCCTTGTTGATACTACCTACTATAGCTGTCCCCTCCTGCCTTGTTGATACTACCTACTATAGCTGTCCCCTCCTGCCTTGTTGATACTACCTACTATAGCTGTCCCCTCCTGCCTTGTTGATACTACCTACTATAGCTGTCCTCTCCTGCCTTGTTGATACTACCTACTATAGCTGTCCCCTCGTGCCTTGTTGATACTACCTAATATAGCTGTCCCCTCCTGCCTTGTTGATACTACCTACTATAGCTGTCCCCTCCTGTCTTGTTGATACTACCTACTATAGCTGTCCTCTCCTGCCTTGTTGATACTACTTACTATAGCTGTCCCCTCCTGTATCCTTGACACTACCTACTATAGCTGTCCCCTCCTGCATCCTTTACACTACCTACTATAACTATCCCCTCCTGCATTGCTGATACTACCTACTATAGCTGTCCCCTCCTTCATTGTTGATACTACCTACTATAGCTGTCCCCTCCTGCCTTGTTGATACTACCTACTATAGCTGTCTCCTCCTGCATTCTTGACACTACCTACTATAGCTGTCCCCTCCTGCATCCTTGACACTACCTACTATAACTATCCCCTCCTGCATTGCTGATACTACCTACTATAGCTGTCCCCTCCTGCATCCTTGACACTACTTACTATAGCTGTCCCCTCCTGCATCCTTGACACTACCTACTATAGCTTTCCCCTCCTGCCTTGTTGATACTACCTACTATAGCTGTCCCCTCCTGCCTTGTTGATACTACCTACTATAGCTGTCCCCTCCTGCCTTGTTGATACTACCTACTATAGCTGTCCCCTCCTGCCTTGTTGATACTACCTACTATAGCTGTCCCCTCCTGCCTTGTTGATACTACCTACTATAGCTGTCCCCTCCTGCCTTGTTGATACTACCTACTATAGCTGTCCCCTCCTGCCTTGTTGATACTACCTACTATAGCTGTCCCCTCCTGCCTTGTTGATACTACCTACTATAGCTGTCCCCTCCTGCCTTGTTGATACTACCTACTATAGCTGTCCCCTCCTGCCTTGTTGATACTACCTACTATAGCTGTCCCCTCCTGCCTTGTTGATACTACCTACTATAGCTGTCCCCTCCTGCCTTGTTGATACTACCTACTATAGCTGTCCCCTCCTGCCTTGTTGATACTACCTACTATAGCTGTCCCCTCCTGCCTTGTTGATACTACCTACTATAGCTGTCCCCTCCTGCCTTGTTGATACTACCTACTATAGCTGTCCCCTCCTGCCTTGTTGATACTACCTACTATAGCTGTCCCCTCCTGCCTTGTTGATACTACCTACTATAGCTGTCCCCTCCTGCCTTGTTGATACTACCTACTATAGCTGTCCCCTCCTGCCTTGTTGATACTACCTACTATAGCTGTCCCCTCCTGCCTTGTTGATACTACCTACTATAGCTGTCCCCTCCTGCCTTGTTGATACTACCTACTATAGCTGTCCCCTCCTGCCTTGTTGATACTACCTACTATAGCTGTCCCCTCCTGCCTTGTTGATACTACCTACTATAGCTGTCCCCTCCTGCCTTGTTGATACTACCTACTATAGCTGTCCCCTCCTGCCTTGTTGATACTACCTACTATAGCTGTCCCCTCCTGCCTTGTTGATACTACCTACTATAGCTGTCCCCTCCTGCCTTGTTGATACTACCTACTATAGCTGTCCCCTCCTGCCTTGTTGATACTACCTACTATAGCTGTCCCCTCCTGCCTTGTTGATACTACCTACTATAGCTGTCCCCTCCTGCCTTGTTGATACTACCTACTATAGCTGTCCCCTCCTGCCTTGTTGATACTACCTACTATAGCTGTCCCCTCCTGCATCCTTGACACTACCTACTATAGCTGTCCCCTCCTGCATTGTTGATACTACCTACTAGAGCTGTCCCCTCCTGCATCCTTGACAATACCTACTATTACTATCCCCTCCTGCATCGCTGATACTACCTACTATAGCTGTCCCCTCCTGCATCCTTGACACTACCTACTATAGCTGTCCCCTCGTGCCTTGTTGATACTACCTACTATAGCTGTCCTCTCCTGCTTTGTTGATACTACTATAGTTGTCCACTGTTGCATTCTTTTGTACTCATTTTATCTGCTGTCAGTTTTGTATTCTTTGTTGAACTTTGCAACTGTGTCATAACTGGGAAGAAGTTATAAGTTTAGGCTAATTCAGAGCAACATATAAATAAACATGTGTAGGCCTAACTTAATAAGTTACTATTCTTACCAGCACAATTAAATGAGCTCATTTTATTTTTTAATAACCACCATGACCAAACATTTGATGACTGTTACCCGCTTTGGTGGCTGCATGGTTTAAGGCGCTACTCTTGCAACAGAGTAAGACTGTTGATGATTGGGAGATCTGGGTTTGATCTCGGTTGGGTGTATTTTGAGGGTTTCTCCTAGATAATTTTCCACTCACACTCCATGCAAATGTTGATTTGAATGTACTTACACATCCATCCAGAGCAGTGCAATGAGAGCACTCAGCCGTTGGGCTGGTTAGTACTATACGCACCAATTTCATAACTCCAGACTTACAGTTGGATTGTGAATCTGATCAAAATGAGTAAGCCTAGATTTTAAAGCCCAAATGGTTTTTTTTTCTCAGTTAAGAAATTTGTAATTCCAATGCACTTAGATTTTATAGGCTTACAGTAGTTGGGATATAGAAGCTAGGCCTGCTAAATTTTAAAAATATTAAAAGCTTTATATAATATTAACTTATAAACGACTCAATCTTAGTTTATGTGTATGGAAAACAATGTGTTGTTTTTTTCCCAAAGTAAATTTTAGTTAAATTAGATTATAAAATTGGTATTTCCTAGCAGCAACTTAAAATGATGGGTTACTAATTTTTAAATTATTGACATATAAGAAACTTAAAAATAAATAATTGTATACCAAATGTAATAGGTCTAGCTATCTATGTAGGCCTATTTGTTTTATTAGTGATATAAAATATGCTTAAAAATTAAAAGTTTGATATAAAATACATTGGGTGCAAAATTAATGTGTCTTCAGATGACATTACTGGTGATTCCACTAAAATTTGTATTCAAACTCCATTTTAAGAAGATACTGAACATTCACTTGGGCAATGTCATAAACAATGTATTCATTGTATAACAGAGAAACATGTTTTCCCTTGTTTTGTACAGCTTTGCCCAAAGGCACTTCTACACCATCAGGTCTAATCACGGCCATTTCCGGGTTAGGCTGACTCATACCTAGGCCTTTCACACTGTGCTTACCAGCTGGAAGTTTCTCAATATAGTCTGCACGCTCGCGTTCATACATGTTTCCTAAGGCAACCTCGCACAGTAGCATCAGTCCAATAGGATTTTGTTTGGATGTACAGCAGTAGTTGGCAGACTTGGACACCATGTCTGCAAAGTATATCCCCTTTCCAAACATATAACCTGTCGATGGAGCCTCAGGAGGTGCGATGCGCAAACCCTGAGAAAGAATCCCCACAAAGTTGGTGAATCGAGAACCATGCCAGAGCAACTTGCGATTGTTCAACTTTTTAAATGGTTTGTATCTTTTATCCTCTCCTTGGCGTTTCACCTTAAACACTTCTAATATGTGCAAGCTGTAATTGGCATGTGTCTCGGCATGTGTGTTTTGCACGTACTGCTGGAGCAACTTGAACTCTTCACTGTCCCTTTCTAACACCTCAATGTGAGTGTTAAGTTTCAGGTAATGAGCATCAACAGGATTAACGTTTTCATCACCTTCCCCTCCACTTGATTTTAGCATGCTGTATGCTATTTCCATTTCCAACAAACTTTCTACCATGTTTACTTTTTGTTTTATGACATCTTCAGTCTTAATTATGGGTGGATTTTCTATACCAAAGTCATGTGGAATAAGTGTATAGAATCTGTTTGAAGCATCGAGTAACATGGTGTCAGAACCTTTAGTTTGCACCAAATTCTGCAATTCGGATAGCACCGTGAAAGCTTGTTGAATTTGTCGTTTGCTCAGTTTACCTAGCGGCATCTTCTCCATGTCAAGTTCAAACTCTATCATTACTTTCTTCATTGTGTTTATGTCGAAAAGCATCTGAACCAAATCCTGAACTGGTTTGGCTAGTTTGGACTCCACGGTACTTTTACTATCCAGCTTCAAAGAGGAAGACTCATCCTCATAATCTATGTCAATTGGAAAAAACTTCTTTGGTTTCTTAACAAAGTTTTTTCTGTCCCTCCAGCGGTTGCCAGTTTTGTCTAAGAACAATGACTCATAGTTTTGAATGGCTTCCTCTTTGCTGTCAAAATCTTCAACCTTCTTTCCTCCAATTGTAGTACCTATGCGACCCCATGCACGGAAAACCCAATATTGGTAACCGTTGCGTGCACATTTATCACTCTGGAGTAGTTGTATCTTGTAGAAGGAATTCTTGCCACTCTGTATGTCTGTCATGTTGAGCACACTGTTGTAGATGTCATTACCTTGTTTTAAAACATGAGCTACATCATCCAGTTCAGAATCAGGATCCACAGCAACTCCACCCTTCACTTTTACCTTAATCTTTCCTCCTGGAACACTCTTAACAAACTGACTTTTTCTTTTAGATCCAAGCACACTGGCATCAATTTCATCTTCTGAAGGAATTCTCTTTTTAACATCAGACCCCCAAGAACAGATACTCTTCTTTACAATGAGCACAGGTGCACCACCATCTTTTACCTCATCTAAGAAATCTTCAGAGACGACATGAACATCACATTTCTTTACTTCCTCCATACGCTTGTTCATCTTCTCAACTTCTTCTGGGGTGGAAATTACTGCAGCTAATCGGTCGTGAATCTTTGTGACAAGTTTACCTCCCATTCGCACAATTTCTGCTTTAATTTCTTCTTTAGATTTCTGCGTCTTGCCAAGAAGTACAAACTCCATGGCTTTGAGAGGTGGTTTAGGACGAACAACCTTTGGGCCAGAGGAACCGGCATCTTTGTTTGAGGTAGATGTAGATGGGGCAATATTAATAATTAATCTTTTGTGAGGAACATATTTGTATGATGCTAAGAAAGGGTACTCTTCAGCTAAATCGTCAGGTACATGAAAAGCTTCTTTATCAGGATCTAGGGTTGTTAAATTGCATCCTGTGTATTCTGAAAAGTCACCCAAACACTTGTAGCCTACTCCTGACTGGAAAACCAACTGTCCTGTCTTACATTCTTTGCATCTTTTCAAGGCTCCAAATGTCATGTTGTCAGCCAGACGGTCAAGCATCGTCTCCTCCCCTGATGGAACCTCTTGATTATTATGTTCCAATAGTTGGACAAGGTCTCGTTTCTTTAGTTTTTTCTTAAGATTATCTCTATACTTGAACATGATTTTATTCTGTTCTTTCAACTTTCCTTCGTCATAGCTTTGTTCAGTCTTGACTTTTTTCTCTGGTGCAACACCGTCTACATCATCTTCTTTCTTGACTTTAACTGAGATTTTAGGAAGAGCTTGCTTTACTTTCTGCTGATCTTCTTTCGAGAGTGTTTTAATTCCGTTCAAAGAATCGCCTGAATCAAAGAACTCTAATTCTTCACGGAGTTTTGTAAAACATTCCACATGATGCCAACGGTCTAGACCTCCATACCTACGAGCCTCTGCACTTTCATAGTCTTTCTTAGAAATGCGCACATCCCCCTTTGGAATTTTTTCTTCACATCCTCTGCATGCAGCTCGATTGGACTTTGCATACTCCACAGAATAATCTTTTACAGCAGCTCCACGTTTTTTACCCTTCTTCTCGGGTAGATCATTATTACTACCACAAACTCCAAAGGCATCTATCTTGGTTTTAATTTTCTGTTGATCTTCCCATCGCAAAGACTCAAAATGAGCAATGTCACCGACAGATTTAGGGCGTTGTTTACCAAAGAAACATGGGAAATGATACCAATTAGGTTGCATACCATCATGCATATGTGATTGCACCATAACAGCCAACCTTAAAGTATCCTTAGCAATTGGAGACTTACAACTTTTGCAGCTGGCTCGCCCACTTTTGGAATATTCTGCTCGATATGGGAGTTCATCCATCATTGAAATTGTATTATACTCATGCAGTCAAAAGAAAATAGCATATAAGAAGCTTTCACAATCAAAATCTTCTTGTATATAAGAAATTACAATAAAAGTCCTGAACAAATCAATAAGATAATTGGAAATAACTAATATATTAAAAATTTCAAAACGAACCAAAGGAAAAGCCGTGTCAAAGAGCGCTTCATTAGATTTACAGATTAACCAAAAGTAAACTGATAATTTTCTCTAATATTATTTTCAAATTAGGCACACGTGAGCAAGGCTGTTTAAAGATAGCAGCACCTCCAAGCATACTATGAGTCTTCATCATACATTTGATAATAGAATGAAATCACTATGGACGTTTTTGTAAGCAACGTAAAATTTTATTTTTATGCTCACTTAAAATAATAAATCTATAATAAGACATTTTCCAATATAAATTTATTGAAAATTAGAAAAAAAATTATCATAAAAGCATATAACCACACTTAAGACAGGTTAAGTTACAGACCACTGTCGTAGTTTGAAAATAATCGCAACTAAAAGCTCTGATTATTTTATCTTAACGATACCTATACTGCACCTAATATAAGTGCGCAGCGTGGGTGCCAAGTAGTGTTCACTATACTACACTTGCTGTCAGCAAGATTTGGATTTCACAAGAAGAATACACCAAGAAAATACTGACCTGGTTTAACATGATTGAAGCGAAAGCGTGTCAACTCCGCTTGACCCTGGACTGGACTTTCAAGATGAAGACTCGGCAGAAGTACAGGATCCAAGTGTCCCGTATCAAGAAGCTATTGGTAGTCTGTTGTATTTATCACAAATTTCCAGGCCAGATATTTGCTTTGCTGTTAACTTACTTAGTAGGTATAATCAATCTTACAAAGGGGTTCACTGGTTATGTGTCAAGAGAATTTTCAGATATCGTAAAGGAATGATGGATTTTAAATTAGAATTCAGTAAATCGGGAAATAGAAATTTAATAGGCTTTAGTGACTCAGACTGGGGTAACAAAATCAATAACAGGTACTCAGTAACTGGCTCTTGTTTCAAGTTACAAAATGGCCTCATTTCATGGTGCAGTAAAAACAAAAGACAATTGCGTTGTCTACTTGTGAAGCAGAGTACATGGCCATGTCCTTCACGGTTCAGGAATCATTGTGGCTCTGAACTTTAATTTCTGAAATAGATCCTGAAAGAACCGTAAATCCTACTGATGTATTTTGTGACAATAGAGGAGCCATACATTTGGCCAAAAACTATGTTACTAATCAGAGGTCAAAACATTTTGACATTAAATACCATTTTTTAAGAGAGCATGTAAAGTCAGGAGTAATTAATATCAAATATGTTCCTACTGAAAATATGTTAGCAGATGTCTTAAGAAAACCTCTCTCTAAGGTTAAACATGAAAGCTGTATAAAAGTGCTAGGAATAGTTAATTGATTTTTTGCATATCAATCATAAGATTAATGAATATTATTGTGTTTATTGATTGCTAGAGGTATTCAATTATGGGCTGGTGTTAGAATAGTATTTTCATACCTCTATTGTGATGTAGGTCTACCTATCTCTATGTACTGTGCTTCTTTTGTTTAGCTGTTCATTAACTCACTCAGTCTCAAAATGGCCGTCTTGGGGTTACTTGTTTATTGTATGCCTCCATTTCTCAATAAGTAAACTAATAAAACTATCTCTAATATACTCGGCATTTATTTAATAATCCTAACAATATCGTATCTGTGGAAGTGTTAGCACTCGTGAATGGACAATGGAAGCTTCGCACACTTGAAAATACATTATATGTTCTGAAACTTAAGAAAAATTTATTTTCGGTAAGAGCAGTGACTAGTAAACAGTTCAGGGTAAATTTTAATGAAAGCGAAATCAAAGTGCAGATTTTAGGACAGAATTGAGCTGTTGTAACGTTAAAATGACTAATTAATGATACAGGATGCTTTTCAAGAGTATAATGACCGAGCAGGCGAATTCAGCAAAGGAGTCAGTGGAGTTATGGCATGAACGACTGGAACAGTCAGGCATCAATAGATTCAATACCATAGCAAGTCAGATACTATTACTGGGGTTAAAAGCGAACAACATTGACAATCTGTTTTGTGAGCCATGTAAATTTTCTAAGGCACATCGATTGACGTTTTATGAAAATCTTAGTCCTCGTGCAAGTAAGTCTGGTGAGCTTATACACAGTGATGTTTGTGGGAAAATACCGGTTACGTCACTGGAAGAATCCAATTATTGATTACTGCACTTTATATAGTTTTGTCTATTTTATAAGGTACAAAAGTGATGTTTTTGATACGTTCATACAATTCCAGCATATGATAGAAACACAAACGGGAAACAAAATAAAAGTACTTAAGAGTGAAAATGGTCGTGAGTTTGTAAACGAAAAATTTACAAGAGCATTTTAAGAAAACTGGGACTATCTGCGAGAGAACCGCTCCATATTATGTGGAACATAATGGGTGTATCACGCGGGTAGATCGATTAATCGTAGAATGCGCAGAGACCATGTTGATTAATGCAAAACTCCTGGAGGCACTGTGGGCTGAGACAGTAAATGTGAGTGTTTACATTGTAAATCGGCGGCCAAGCATGGTAAACAATGATGTGACACCGTTCGAGATGTTTACTGGAAAATAGTAACTTTGAAGCACATGCGTATGCAGATGTTTATGAGCATATACCAAAACAAGCTCATACTAAATTTGAAAGCAAGGCTACTAACTAAAGATTGAATCATCCCAATACAAGGAAAGTTACAGTAGCTCAGGATGTTGAATGTAATGAAGAAATGAGTAAAGGTGCTGTAATTAATGACACAGAAATTGCTATCTATAATTTAACTTCACAGAACAATGAACTTAAAGAATGTTAAGTACATCTGGTTAAGCATAAAAAAACAGAAACAATAAAAGAAAAGAAAGTAAATATATAACAAAAGAGATTAATAAAATAAAAATAAAAATATAATAAAATATAGTCAAATACTAAACTAATTAACTCGTTCTACCACCTACTTTCCAGTTGGTCCTCCCCGGGATGTACCCAGTACCCCCTCCCTTCAGGAGTCCCAGTGACCACCTGGGTCTATGTTTTTAGAGCCCATGGGCCCCCTGAAGGAAAGGTGCATTTTCCCCTACCCACCACCTGGGGAGGCGCCCTATCGGAGATGGTGCTCCACCTACTTTCAACAAAACTACATCATCACCACAATTACCTTACAAAAAAAATCAACAAAACATTCTAATATACTACAATTATGAAGTTAAAGAGCAAGAAGTTGAAGAATGTGTATCAAAGTCTGAGAAAAATGTCTAACCAAAAGAAAAAGTTATACAAGACAAGAGAGATACAGGGCCAACACTTCGTAAAGGAGATACTCTAAGGCAGTGCTATTCAATTAGTTATCCAAGCGGGCCACTCCAAAAAATCATAATATTTGGCGGGACAGATATTTAATTCATTTTGCAGTAATTTGAAACGTTTTTAGATTATACTTTTGTAGTTAAAAAGTAGGGGGGTGGGGGAGTGAAACGTAATTTGATAATATATATAAAATAGTATTATTATATTTCAGTAACATTAAAAGAATGTAAGAGTTAGAATAGGACGAGGCCTAGTAAATATGAAAAAAGTAGATCATGTCAAAATTATTTAAACATAAATAATCATTAGTTCACTCAGCATTAAAATTACAATTTTCATCATCAAGCTTCCTTGTATTACTATTCAAAGTAGAAAGTCCCATTCTAGAAAACTTAAGATAAGATTATCAACACGTAAAGCACTCCGCTATTACTATAAATAACGCACGGTTAAAAAGCCAGGCCAATATCAAATTGCGATATCGGCTGCTGTTAGATGGAGGGGAGACAAGGTTTGAGTCAATCCCAGCCACCTGCATTGTTTAAGGTCAAAAGCAAGAATATGTTATATAGCTCAACCATTATGTGTCGGCGCTTGGAGGGAAAGATACCAGGTCTAGAGTGGGGGACTTACGCTTTTGGAGGGTAAACTCGGACTCCCTTGTAAACACACGATGTTAGTGGCACTAAGGACCGAGTAACACTGGGCTTGCAACTTCTCCCACCGCTGATAAGAAACGGAATATCTCTCTAGCTGTTCAAGGTCAGGCGCCTTTACATAACGTCTGACCTATACGACCTATTTCCAGTGATACAATAGTTGAACTTTCAATCCACGGGCCAATATGGGGCGCTTTGCGGGCCGCCAATTGAATAGCCCTGCTCTAAGGCTACTGAAACTATTTGACGTTTGTCAAGTAACCGCTGAAACAGCATACACAGCAGTTTATGAGGAGTATCAAACATACTAGGAAGCAATTACTGACAAGCATTCTAAGGAATTGATCACTGCTATGGAGGAAGAGATGACATCTTTGACTAATCACAAAACTTGGACCTTAACACACCTACCTTCAAATCGACAAGATAAAAGGCTGCAAATGGGTATATAAAATAAAAATAAGACCAGATGTGAGTATCAATCCACGTTATCAGCAGGATTCGAGGATATATATCAAGAGATATACATCATGATATATCCTGATATTTATCTGTTTAACCCACTGTATTTTAAACTCAATTTGGGAATTCCCCTCTCAATTAAAGCAGTGCAACCAGTTTGGGAGTCCCCCTCTGGATAAAATCACTTAAACCAGCTTGGAAATTACCCTTTAACTTAATCAACCAGCTTGCAAATTTCCCTTCAACTTATACAGCCAGCAAGGGGATTAGCCTTTATTAATTCAAGTTCATACCTTCAGAGAAATAGAGGTATCCTCTTTATACATAATAGATAGTAGTGCAGCAAACCAGAGCTGCTCAGTAAGCTGTTGTTACAGAGAGTTATGTATAGTGCTGTTGATTAATTTTTTCAATTTCAACATGCCTAAGCACAAGGGCACAATTTGGTAGAACTTTGATTGTATTAATAATCCTAATAATATTGGGAAATGGGCTACTTGCAAAAAGTATAAAAAGGAAATGCAAACACGGAATATCTAAGAGGATTATAGAGCATAACAAAAAATGTACAGTAGCTTCCTCTAATAGAGAGGATTAAATTGGAGGAGAAAATATTTCCCAAAGGCACGATACCCAACCAAAGCTATCTACAAGTGGGACTGCTACAACTAAAAGGACAAATAAATCAGGAATGAAGCCTTTGCTTATTTATAACTGTAGGCCTCCACCTACTTATGGATGATGTTTGTTGTTTTTAGCCCCTTGTGATATTTTTAAGGTTGTTTCCTTTTTCATTGAAATTTTGTGTCTCTCTTTGTTATAGAAAGCCCAAAAGAAAAATCCTGTATTAAGGTAGTCCTCCTTTATTTTACAGCCGAATCTACTGTTCCGATAAAGAAACAAATGTATGACTAAATCGGTAATGAAAAATTCCAAAGATTCAGATGTAGTTGTAATGGACCGCCCCACTCTCTCACTATTTAGTTATGGACACAATATACTTTTTAAAAAAAGAGGACGATATCTAGGGAAGTAATATTATGAAAAAGTAAAACATTTGCAGGTTAAAGAAATATTTTAATTATTTATTCAAAGTAACAAACAGTGTTAAAACAACAAGTTAAATGGCCTTACAGGTCTTACTGAAGTGTATTGAAAAACAAACACATCTTAGCAATTTATTGCATGCGAGGTACGTTTCAAACTTTCAAGGAATATAATTATATTATATAAACTTGTCTAGAAGAAATCAATGAAATAAACAAAATAGTTGCTATTATTTAAAGAAACTTTTCTAAATGATGTACAAACTTCTAATTCACCACAGTGAGTTAATATCATACCAAATTAGGATCAAAAGTTTAAATTACTAAATATTACAAGATTGCAAAGAGCTTGATAAGCCTCTTTAAATGGTTTACAACGCGTCAGATTCACACCAGTGAATGTAAACTAAACAGTTTTAAATTTATGGAATATATTTAAATTCAAATATAGCAGCTGATATTTACTCAAAGCACAAAGGTTCGACTTCCCTACTTTCAAATCTTCGCGGGACCATTACCCTCATCACTTCTAGAGAATTGAAAAAGATTTCCACAGTTAAATATTTAATATTAAAATATAAAAAGTTACGTTAGAGAACGGGTAATTTTGCCTAAATGAATCTGCGAATATTAAAGACAAAATCATATTAATCAACAAAAATAAGTTACTTTACATTTACCTCAAATAAAATAAGTCTAAAAACTAACCAACAAAAGAAACATCATTTAAAGGATTTAAATTATTACTGATAAGCACAAAAGCAAAAAAAAAAAAGTGTAACCTAAATATTGCAAGAAATAATAAAAGTACCAAATAATGTAGCTACCTATTTAAACCAAGAACATACAAAGATACTAGCACCCATGCAGCAACAGGAAACATTGAGTGTGCTACATAACAGAATTTACGTTTTAAAAATAAAAGTTTTTTGCAAAACATTACCGATGCCTACACTGACAAATTTCCATACCAGACTAAACCAAAGTATTCAAAAAATTAACTCATCGCAGTAATTTATAGTTTATAGATTTAAACAAAGATATTATTATAAGCTATACTGACTAGATAATGTCCTAGTCCTGAACAAGACTTCTCGTGGAAGTGGCGAAAGTATTAGTCTTCGAAATGGTCTGTGTTTCCTCGTTATATAAGTCTAGTTGCAAGATGGGAAGGTGGGAGTGTTCCTTTGTTATTACGTCACTCGCTAACATCAGGTTGAAGGGCCACGTAACCAGGTTCTTGTTGTCCTGATCATCAGCCGCTGCATTCGACTAGTTCCCAAAACCCGAGCTATGCTTGTTTGATCACGTACGCCATCCAGGTATCTATGAATATGAGTGATCTTTTAATAGTACAGCACGCGCCAATTAGAGCATTGCTGGCTTACTCCGTTGGAACATCAGGGTGATGCACAATTTGTAGCGTGTTTTGGACTTCTCTCCATTCTAGCATTCATGGTGAACAAGCTAGACTTGTAAGTTGCTCTACTTTAGGCAGATATACGCGTGAGTAGAGATCTATATTTTAGATAGTAAAATTATGTTTAATAATACTGGATATCTATGAGTACAAGATTATTTGGGGTAGTATTTTAAAAGGCTGGCTGGTCCAATTTGTATGTCTATTGCAGGATGTCTATGAATATTAGCTTGTTTAGTGGCGGGTAGTAACAATGTCATATTAGCAGTACACGCTAATGTTAAAGTAACATCAAAGACATATGCTTATCCCATCAGCCAACAAATTGGCAGATATTTTTATTCTACAAACACTCCATTTAAACATGCTTCTCATGAATAATGTGAAAATGTGCTCATGAGATCCGGTTATGAACCACCATCACCATACTTGCTTGGAAATAAAATACTCAACAATGTGTATGACTCTGTTATTGTTGAATGAACGGTGATACTTCAAGAACATATTGTATTGATGTCAATGGTCAAACATCCATAATGGCTCAGTATGGAGCGTCTGTTTTAGTTGAAAATATTAATACTTCAGGCCATTCACATATAACAGAGTACCTATTTGAAAGAAATTGCAGTCAAATCCATTAAAAATTGTGAAAGTTCATTTGGAGTAAAAGTAAAAGGTTTTGTGACAGACAACACTGGTAACGTTAATAAAATGCACAGACAGCAAGAAACAACAGTTGATGTTGACATTATTCCGTCTGGCTGTTCCACTATTTTTTTCAATCTTTTGGCAGAAAATGTTCAAATTCCAGGGGTTGAAGACAATATTATTAAGGTAATAAATTACTTTTGAAACAAACATTTACCAGCTGCTTGGTACAAAGCAGCCAAAAGTAAAAAAATTGTGATGACTTTAGAGGTTATATGGAATTCAGTGCGTGATTCCATCAAGTTATTTCTTGACAACAGAGGAATTTTAGTTCAGGTATGCCAAGACACAACGATATTGAAAAGGACACATTTAAAATTGTAAATAATTTTCATTTTACAATAAATGCCTTGGATTTTATGAATTGGATGACTCTGTGGCATTAGACAGTGCCCAACGAGATCATGACATAATTTCTGTTGCTGTTGAAGTGTGGTATAAGTTATAAAATGACCTAAAATATCAACCACACGGTGTACAGACATGTGTTATAAAACGTAAGAATATGGCATTAGGTCCTATACGAACTTGTATGATCATCGCCCTCCCATGGGTAAAGTCTTTGAACAGGTCTCAACAGCTCTGAATTAGCCGTCTTCAGTCGGACAGTTCTGGCAACACCATCTGGACCAGAAATCATTTCTAAGACATGACCTAGTGGCCAGTCCAGCCACTTGCTGCTGTGACTTCCAATCAGAAGGACGTCTCCAACAGAAATAGGTTGAATGTATTCCTGAATTCCACTAGCTGTACAAGTTGACCCAAATATTATGATCTGAATCTTCTTCTCAGCATTTTCCGCAACTGCTGCTGATACCTGTGCCTTTTGGTGAGATTAACATTTCCTAAGGTGTTTAGGTCAGGTACTCCCACCATGGGAACTTTTTGTAGAAAAATTGAAGGAGTTAATGCCACCAGATCATCAGTGTTTTCAGACATGTAACTGATAGGTCGGGAATTTATAACCACTTCGGCATCACACAAAATGGTGGACATTTCTTCGTATTTCAAAACAGCTCACCCCGAAACCTCCTTCAGCAGTTTTTTTTAACCATTTGTATAACTCTTTCCAACCAACCACCCCACCAAGCGACAGTTGGAGGGTTAAATTTCCACTCAATTTTCCTTGCCGTACTGTAACTTAAAATGAATTCTCAATCAACCGCTCTAAGGGCATTTACAGTGCCAACGAAATTAGTCCAATTATCAGAGTACCCTATGAAGGGTCTACCACGGTGAGCTACAAAACGTCTCAAAGCTTGCAGGAAGGCTTATGTAGAAATATACATAATTATCTAGAAATGCACAGCTCTATAAACTGCACATGTGAAAACACAGATCCACGCTTTAACATAACATTTTAGGTAGAGGGGTCCAGCCAGATCAATCCCTGTGATTTCAAAAACTGCTGCATCTTGTACTCTGTTTTTTCGGTAGAGGAGCAGTTTCCACGTTCACACTCTTCCCAACGTGCCTTCGACATATTACACATGTATAAATGACTGATCTGACAGTTTTTCTTGCATTCAGTATCCTATACCTTTCTCTTAGTATGATTAACAACAAGTGTTTATTTTTGTGCTTTGTAAAAATAAATCTTTTTACAACGAGGTGATTCGAGGGCAACACCATGGGCATACTAAAATCATCTTTATCTTGACGAAACACTATCTTGGTCTTCAGAATAGCGAGACCCTCCTCATCTCTGTAGGTCTTTAACGTACTAAGCCTCTCACATTATTGATCCCTGAAAGATTCTTCTTGTACGAGCTTTATGATCTTCTTTTCTGCAGTTTTTAATTCCTCTTTAAGATAATTCACTCACTTCTCTTAGATCTTTTGTTTAACAGCAATCGTGGAAAAATCTCATGAGCCATGATAAGATGTGCAATATTTTGTCATAGTGCGAGAAGAAACGGTAATACCACTTACATCCATAGTACCGACACGTTTTCTGCCTAACTTACTTTTCATAAGATCCACATCATTCACAAATATCTTACTGAGCCAGCAAGATTTGCGTTGTTGAGATGAGCCTTTCTGTTTTCTTAATAAATACAGTCCTCTATATAACTAAAACTCCCACAAGGACATTGGTCAAAGGGTTCCCTCAGCCACTCAGGTCCCTCTCACCATCTTGTTGATGTTAGCTCCCCTACTGTATTATTATTATTATTATTATTATTATTATTATTATTATTATTATTAGCACCGCATCTTACTACACATTCGGGTTATACGCACTTACACTAATGTGTAATGGTAGGGATTGTGAGATGAAATGAAGGACCTACAGTTTAACGTGGAATCTGAAGCAAGGTGGAGGCCTGGCATTCCCCACATTCACAAGATTTATTGTCAGAGGTGAAGGAAGGGTTTGATAATCAGATAAATCTGTGCTCCCCTACTGTAAATCCTTTTGAAGGAAGCTCTGCTGGATTAACTTCACCTGGCACGTGCCTCCAGGATGTCATCTTAGTCAATTTTCTTATTTCTTGAACATGGTTGTTAACAAAGACATTCCAAGATCCCTCTCGTTGGATCCAAGCTAATACAGTGCTTGAATCCGTACAGTAGTATATCTTGACATCTCCCCAACAAAGTCCATTTATAACCGAAGTAGTTAACCTCGCTCCCATTGATGCTGCAAGTAATTTTGGTCATGGAATCGAAATACTTCTCAAAGGTGCTACTCTTGACCTTGCTGCTCAGAGATGTACCTCCACCACTTAATTTGTTACTATTTGGATAAAAACAGTTGTGGCATAAGCTAATAAGCTGGCATCACAGAATGTGTAAAGGTAAAGTTGTCAGTAAAACTATAGTACAATAATTATCCTTACCAGTAATTACATAAACAGTTTAACTTTAGATTTACATTGAATAAGGTAGTCGTTTATAGTCCCTAACTCCCAAAATTTTGGACTAAAAAAAATCATGAGCTTATTTTAAATAATAATAATGATTGTATAATTTCATTAAGGTACGTTTTGTTCATGTAAAAAATATTAATTGTAATGTAAAATTATAAATACCTCGTCAATCTGTTTTGCATCTGACAAAGACGCATCTTCCTCATCGAAAGCTTCAGATGTGTCATGGAGTCAGGCTTGAAGTGAATGTCGCAGTTCATTTTTATTTATCAGGAAAATTAAGTGTTTTTTTTTTATCTTTGTTTGCTCCTCAGCACCCTTTCCATTTTGAGTCAGTTTCTTCATTTCCCTGTTAAATTATGAATTCAATTTTCTAGTTTTCTTCTCTGCTTCTTCCTCTTCAATTCTGAAATTATTATCTATTTCCCACCACAAGTCGTGCTTGTTGTCTTCCTCAGTTGGGTCCCACAGCAACCTTCGCTCCCTATACATATCCATAAGTCGGTAAATGTCTGCTTGCCTCCACTCCACTATTTCACAACAGAATACTGCAATATATTATTAAAAGCATAGAGCAAATTGCCCGCAGGCTCGATAGAACTCAACTTAGAGGTTGTTTTGGGGAGAGTGTAGCAATGTAGTCAACTTGTTCGACAGTGTAAACATTATATAAAACAAAAGTTTCTTTGATCATTACCGCCACTTCACAAGAAATGTGCAATATGTTGTAAAATATTAAAATATGTTATAAAATATCAATGTTTTAAAACCGTATTCAAATGATTTACCAACAAGTCGAACAACATTGTTTCAAAACCCAAAGTTGTACAACTTGTTGCATAGTATAAACACCCCTTTATGTTATTACAATTTATTATTTTTATAACACCTTCCAACAATAATAAATACGTTTTTTCTGCAAAGTTTGTTCCAGAAATTAATACAATTATGTATTGTTTTAACATAGCTGAATTATTTTGACTTTTATAAAATTATGAAAACAAATATAAAAAAATAAAATATAATTAAATCACTTTGCATGGAGTTTTTTATGAATTCATTTTCAAATGAAACATAGCCAGCGAGGTTCACCGAGATGTGATAAAGATTGGATTGCAACACACACTGTTTATAGAGTGGTACACGACAGGTGTAAGAGGGTTTACTTGGGAGTTGGAAGAGGGTAGAGGAGTGGCGAATTTCGTGAAATCTGCAGGCATGCAGAGTTGAGTGAGGGGGAATAGGGGTGGAAATAACCAAGTGAAACTAGCGAATAATGGAATATTCAACAATAATAATCTATAATATGAAATTAGGTTTAATATATGGCTTTAATATACAATCTCTTTTAAAAGGTTATTTGTTAATGCTTTATCTTGAGATACAACAGTAATACATTTTATTTATCTTCAACACAATCAATCTCATCTTAGTAATTGATTGGAAGGACACAGCTCATGGAAACTCAATAAAAAGGAGTTTGAAATGAGACATGCAAGGTTGTGGGTAACCTGATTTGAGATTCAGTTACAGTATACAGTAAAACTAGCAATGATAATAAGTGTAACTTGGAAGGTTATTTTATATATATATATATATTAAAGTAACTCATATTATATGGCGGATTCATTTTTAAGCAATGTTACAACATAAAACTAAAGCATTTCACTCATTTTACCAAATATTAATGGTTATCTAACACTAAGCATTCATAGTTGTTTTAACAGACTACCTGAACAAGATAGTAAAAAAAAAGAGAGAATAATATTCTAATATTCATATCAGACAATGAACTGCTAAATGACAGAATTCTTAATTGCTTTTGTGGAGTAATCGATGAACATTAAGTTTTCTTCGATGATTAAATGTTTCATTACAATGTTGACACTTGTAAGGATTATCTCCAGTATGGATCAACTCGTGTTGTTTTAAAGTCGACTTTAGGGCAAAACATCTTCCGCACCATATGCATTTATGCGGCCTGACACCAGAATGTAGTTCTATATGCTTTTTTAATGTATGGCTGTGCAAGAAATGCTTGTTGCAGTGTTCACAATGAAATGGCTTGATGCCGCTGTGTGTCTTCACGTGTAAATTTAGAAGATCACGTTGAATGTATGCTTTATCACATTGGTGACATTTGTAAGGACGAACACCACTATGGCGCTTTATGTGCTTCTTAAGACCCTCTTTTGTAGTAAAAAATGCCTCACATAGACCACACTGAAAAGGCTTTAATCCTATGTGAGTCATTTTATGCTGTTTAAGACTTACTAAACTAGAGCACAACCTGCCGCATATTTCACAAACATGCTTTGTAATATTTTTACGAATACCTTCATGACCTAACAAATGAACTTGAAGTGACGCTTTACGTTTAAATGATTGAGAACATTTGTCACATATGAAGGGATAAATTTCTGTGTGTGATATGGAATGATTATTTAAAGAAGATTTATCGCGGAATGACTTGGGGCACCGCGGACACACAACAGAGCGTTCCTTTGAATGTATCAGCCTGTGATATTTTAAAGAATTTTGGTGTTTAAAAGTTTTACCACATAAATTGCACAAAATGGGTATTTCAGAATGGACTCTCATATGTTTGCGCAAGTCATTTTTGTACACATAGCTTTTGTCACATTGTAAACATTTGAACCGATCTGGCTGCAGACCTAAGTGTATTAACATATGGTCTTGCAGAGACTTCTGATGTTTAAATACCTTATCACACAAGTTACATGAAACTGCTAAGTTTGGATTAATGCAACTGTGTTCCCGTAGATTATTTTTGTAGAAGAAACTTTTGTAGCATTGTAAACATTTATAACGATTGTGTTTTGCATGTGCTGACATATGTCTTTTTAATGAGTTTTTTTGTGTGAAATTCTTACTACACACACACTGCAAGAAATAGGTTCCTTTGGGTGACCGTTCATATGTTTTTGTAGCTCATTTTTAAAACAGAAACTTTTGTCACAGTGAGAACATGCATAAATATTAGTGTTAGTTGTTGCATATATTATGCTAGGATTATAATGGCTTTGTTTTAGCACATTTAATTCAGCTTTTTGTGAAACATTGTTTGTCTTGATGTTTTTAATGCTGCCTGTGGTCTGTGTTCGTATTTAAAGCATTGTCTTGTTTAATAATATTTGTTACATAAATTTCTCGGTTGCTTGTAGATGAATGTTGGTGAGGTGAGTCAGATTCATATTCATGTTTTAGCAAAATTAAAGTTGTTTCTTTATTAATTGTGTCTATTGTAGTACTTTCACTATAACTTTCATTTGAAGAAAATCTGCCAAACACTTTCTGCAATAAAATAAAATAACTTGATTAGAGCTGATATATATTTATGTTACTTTTAAAAACCTTTTTACTTTTTATATAGACCAACAATAAATTAATCATCAACTATGAAATTGAATAAATTACAGATGTTTAAATGACGGAAATATTTTCAAATTAAGGAAATTGAAAAAGAATACACAGCAACCAAGAACTACTTTCAAATTAAGTAAATAGAAAAAAAATAATATGCAGCTAACAAATACAAAAATAGAACACTACAAAATAAAATCATTATTAGTATTATTGTAGTTTCAATATTAAAGGTTCTTAGTTTACATTCACACGTTCAGAAAAAGGTTTGGTCATAGAATGGTAGAATATTATCTGTGATCATATGGCAAAACCAGATTTGTGCACTTTTGCTTGATTTTTAAGGGGAGCTATTTGAAACCGTCGATCTCAATGAGAGAAATATGAATTCTAATAACTCAATTTTGCAAAATGAATTGAGATATAAGGTTTTGCCATCAGACCACAGATATTATAATAAACAATTTAAGGAAACCTGACAAGTTACAAAACATCTTATTAAGTTGAAGTCTCTTGCATGTAATGATAAAAATGCCATCTTAAAGACATTTGTTTTCCTGAAGATCACATAGAGGTTAAATTAATAAGACAATGTATGTTCTGGTTTTATAAGAGCCAGATTAACTTGTTGGGAGACCCTTGCAATGTATAAAGTTCCATATTGAACACCACTTCGTCATTTGTCTGTTACAGGGCCAGATTTAGATCTGGTGGCCCCAACATTATACAAATATTTTGATTTTCAATATTATAATATTTTTATTTATAAAATTAGCTGTTAAAAGTTCAGTACATAAGTGTATAAACCAAATGGGTAGTAAGACGCTGCGCTAAGACAAAAAGTTAGATTTGTTTAAGGCAAAAACTTTATCACATATTTTGTTTGCTTTAAGTTAAAATTTACAAGAATATAAAACAATGAAAAAAATTGTATTATTGCAACGGTCTATGGAGCACCTGTCACCTTCCCTTAAATGTGACTCTGGTCTGTGATCTGTTCAGGAGGAAAGTGATCGAACTCATCAAGAAACAGTACCTTGGGATGTCATTCTGCCATTTAATGCTGATAAAAACTTGTTCTGTTCCAGGTGCTTCCAAAAATATTGAAAATATAAAGTGTGTAGTTAAGGAAAAATATCAAGTGTATTATTTTTAGATAATTAGAAAGCCTATTATTTTAGATACTGAAAGTTAGAAAATATAGAGTAGTAAAAGATATGTTCTCGAGACTCAAAGAATTTGGTAATATTTTAGTTTTTTTTTAAAAGAATCTGCCCTATAATTGATAATCTGTATTATATAAGTTTCTCTTTACTACCCATTCAGGTTATACGCTTATGTACTAATTACACTAGTGGTTTTAGGGATAAGGAACGTTATATATAGGTAGTGTACCCACATTTGCATGAAGGGAGAGTGGAAACTCATTATGGGGGAAAAAACCTCAGTACACCCAATCAAGATTCGAACCTTGATCTCCCTGTCATTGGCAGTCTATTCTACTGCTAGAATAGCGCGTTAGACCACGCAGATATTGAAGTGGGTTATAAAAGTATTAAATTATTAGCATCAGTAGTAACAGAATCTCAAAAAATAATGGTTTCAGCTGGCTGAAACGATGACAATGTTGATACTAAATTTGTTAGTACCATAGCACTATGTTTCATAAGAAAGCGCCTGGATTTTTAACACTCTAGATTTCACACAACTTGTGGGGACCAATCAAGAAGGTTTTTCATAATCTAATACCAAAATAAAACTATACATCGGCAGCAACCACTCAAAAACGCACCCAGACCTGACAAAAGGAGAAATGCAACTATGTCACCAAGGAACTGTTCTAGTTTTGAACATGTCTATGAAATTAAGGAGCATGGAGTAGATGTAATGTTGTCAAAAAGAGAGTATCAAATACAGAGGCCGAGCTCCACCAATATTTTGGAAAACACATAAATATGAAGTGGAGCACCATTCTCTACACACAGTGAATTATTGGATTAGTTATACAGTACTAGAGTCAAGATTATTCGTTCCTCGCTCCGAACATCACGAGAAGATTGTACCAGCACTCTAGTGACTGAATATAGAAGCCGAGGCCTTCTCAGAGAAGCCACACCCAGTGTGAGATGTCTCTCAAGGTCAATCCCCCTACCATTCTGTTGCAAGATTTACACTTGCTTATAAGGCCAGTCTGTGTTTATGTGTCTGTGTTTTAGTGAGTTAAGACTCAAGAAGTAAAGTTATGAGTGAAAATGATTAAATAAAATGAATAAAGTAGATTATTTATTTTAAATGCTTAGTTGTCTTAATTAAAGCGGGGAAAAAAAACCTTGATGGTAAACAGTTAGGAGCACATTAGCCTAATGATTACATTTATGCAGGTAGATGGCAAGGATTTTTTTTTTCTAATGTTTTATTTGAAAAAAAATTGTGGTTTAACTGTGGGTGAAGGTGACCTGGTGGTCTAGGGGTAAGGTGTCAGACTTCTATGCTGGCGGCCGGGGTTCAATCCTCGGTCCCGGCAAAGATTTATCTGATTACCAAACCCTTCCTTCACCTCTGACAAGACATCTTGTGAATGTGGGGAATGCCAGGCCTCCACCGTGGTTCGGATTCCACGTTAAACTGTAGGTCCTTCATTTCATCTCACAATCACCCTACCATTACACATTAGCGTAAGTGCGTATAACCCGAACGGGTAGTAAGACCCGGTGCTAATAATAATAATAATAATAATAACTGTGGGTGAAGAAAAAGAGTTTATTTTGTTTTTATTGTTTATTATTTAGTGGTTAGGAGTTGTGGACAGCGGTAAGCTGTAAGGATCTTTAACATTTGAATGATAGAATTACAAAAACAAGAGGAATGTGCAAATCATTTGGAAAATGCATTTAAGATTTAAACATTTTGGGACAATGACTGATTTTTTGTATCTTGGCAGAATTTTCTGTAAAAATGGAAGGAAAAATAGTGAAATTGACAGACAGGTGAATGCATCTCGGAGAGTGGATGGATGGATGTGGACTATTGCAAAGAATGAAGTGAGGCAAAGATGGCAGTATATAAAAGTGTGTTGACGCAAACATTGTTTTATGGATGTGAAGTGTAGGTTTGTCGAGAGAAACACAAGAGCATGGTGGATGTGGTTGGAATGTGATATCCAAACAAATGTATGTGGAAAAACTCAAAGAGACCGAATCAGTAATGAATGGGTGCTGAAGGAGTACGGTTTAAGAGGTAATCTAATAGGTCAATGTGAAAGAGGCATCTTCGGTTGGTTTGGGCATGTTGAGAGGATGAGTATGGACTCAGGGACAAAGCAAATATGTGAATATAGTGTGTGTGGATCAAAAAGAAGATGTAGGCCTTGTAAGAAAATGAGAATCATTAAGAGTTTTGAGAATAAAATAAGATGTATGACTCATTGAATGGATGTTGGTGTGAAGAGTTAGTGAGTATGAATTACTTACAGAGTTGTTTTTTGAGCTAAATGCATTGTTTCTTGCCTACACATTAAGGGAACGGCGTGATTAGTTGAGTGTGTTTAAATTATTTGTTTATTGTCTAAAGAATTTAATAATGAGTAATTTGAGCTTGTCATTTCTTAAACATAATTTAAATTCACAGTCGAATGAGGACAAACATTTCCTGTTCTACTGAGAGAAGTCTCTGATCATGCGCATGTCCAAGTCTCCCAAAATGATGCCAACTTACAAGATGAACGCAAGAATTTACATTAAAAACGCTGTGGATAAAAAAAAAAGATTGAGAGCTACTGCTCTAGAAGTATTTTCAAGCTCATTTATATTTAATATTAATATTTAGCACCGTGTCTTACTACCCGTTCGGGATATACGCTTTAAGTACTAATTACGCTAATGGATTAGGAATTGGGAAGGTTAAATTAGAGGAAGTGAGCCCGCATTTGCGTGGAGGGAGAGTGGCAAATCATTTGGGAAAAACCACCCCAGTTCACCCGACTGAGATTCGAACCTCGATCTCCCCGTCCTCAGCAGTCGAGCTTAACACGACAAGCGTGTTAGCCAACTACGCCACCGAGGCGGGTCAAGCAAGCTCATTTATAAAATAAACTATTGGTAGCAGCAATTCTTAATTGTTGAGAGGGAATAAAACCGTGTCTTTTGGAAGGTACCTATACAATGGGTGCCAAATAAGCGTGTGATTTTCTTACCTGTGCACAAGTTATGACAGATTAAAAAACAATGCTATCAGATGTCAAAAGGTGAATTAAAATGCTCCAAAAGAACTAAAAAACATTATATGGCATGTTATGAATTTCACCGCAATTCAATATTAACAAATAATTTGAATGGTTGTATTATTTTCATATTGTATCCTCTAAAAATAGCAAAAGTTATTAGTGACATAAGACACCTAATTTAAGGGAGCAACGAGTTAGGGGTAAGGTTGGGTATTCATAAGTTTAAGGCCTGTATTTATAATCTAGTCTTAGGATTCAACCAATATCCCAGTAAATAAAATAACAAGCAGTTCAGGTAAAATGGGATGGATTGGTTGACCTCCGAAACTTGGCCTTAATATCGCATTAAATTAACAGGTTAGATAAAAGTTAGTTACATTTCCTTGAATTTGGTTGTATTTAGTTATTTTTGGTTAATTCAGATTAAAAAATAATAATTTGGGGTAGCTCAAATTAATGTTAGGTTAAATTGCCTAGGTTAGATTACATCAATAAATTAAAGTTTAGATCTGTTTGCTTAAGCTAAGTTTAATCGAGTTAATTCATACTATGTTGACAATGTAAAACTTGTAAAAAAAATTAATTCAAACCTCATTGGCTATATAGTTGTAGCCTTCAAGAACAATTAAATACAAATTACTTTGTTCAAAGTGAGAATAGTGTTTATATTTCATGTTCAAGGTGAAGACTGTTCACCAAGTTTGTTCAAACCAAAATATGTTCAAAATGAGTTAGTTGTTCAACCTGCCACCAAGTGATTATTTAAAAAAAACTCATCATAATGATCATCATCATCAGAAGCAACGATTTTCAGCCTGTGACTGGGTCAGTTTAGTAAAATATCTCTCTTCCTCCTTTAATTCCTTCCATTCTTCTCCTCTTCCTGTTATCTGCTCCTCCCATCTCATTCTTGGCCTCCCTTGCGGTCTTTTTCCTACATACTTCATTTCCAACATTTCCTTTGGCATCTTCTCTCTCTCTCTCTATCCTCACTACATGCCCATACCACCTCAGTCTTGCTTCCTCTTCTATCTCATGTACTCCCTTTACCCCAAATCTTTCCCCGGATAACTTCATTCCTGATCTTGTTTCTCCTCGTGACATCTAACATGCTCCTCACAAACTTCAACTTCATTCCAATGGCCTCCACATTCCTGAGAATGAAGTTTGTGAGGAGCCTGTTAGCATGTTTAAAAAAACTGTGATCTTATTTCAATTTTATTTGTCAATAGTGTAGCTGTGTCAGTATAATAATACTAATTATAATTAAAGTAGTTTAGTGAAGTTTGTGATACTTGATTCCGATTCTGAGTTTAATCTAATGATAGTTAATTGTTGTAATAACACACACAGCAAAGTGGTAACTATTTTGAAATGCTAGCTTATCAGAGCTGACTTCTCTAAACCTTTTAAAAGGAATATTATAATTGTAAATACCTTAAATACAAATCAAATGTTAAGACATTGCCATAATCTAGAAAATATATACATCAAAGGAAAATGGAACAGTATTAGGTTTTTATACATCCATGACTGTTTCCAGCTTGGGTCAATTTTTTAATCAACCCATATATTTTCCACTACCACTGTCATAGCCCTGCTAAAAAAAAGCATAGTAATTTTAAGGTTCTAACTATACTGTCTATTAGGTTAAATTACTATAAACCCTAACTCAGAAAAAGGTACACATTATTGATGCATAAAACTGTTTTAGGCTATATACTCATTTTTGTCCAAATATGTTAAAGGTTATTATTAGACTTTTATAGACTGAGCCAAGCTCGAGCTTGATTTCAATATGTATATACTTTTAAAACTTATGAAATAGTAGATTTCAAGAAGTTTAAATGTATAATAAATCATCCAGAGTTGTCCTGATGTGTTTCAAAATTGGTTGATGTCTAGTGATTAGTTCAAATATTACATACACATACAACACATAAGAATTTTCCTTTTAAAATTATAAAGAAAAGAACAAATTAATTTTTAAAATAGTTAGTAGGTTATATATTTAATATAATGAACATTTTTTTAATGGAGAAAACAAAATATAAATTTTAGATCTAAAAAATTGTTTTCACAACATCATAAATACTTTTATTAATTATTATTATTATAGTATTTTGTCAAATACACATTTTTTATGTATCTCTTATCAATAAACATAGTTACAAAATGATTTATGATATGAAAGCAATCTATTGACATATGAAAGTGTGGTAAAGTGTCGTCACACCATAGAAACAAATAGTAAATCTTTATAAAATAAATAATTTATACATTAAAGTATATCTAAATTAATAATACTATTTAATGTTGTGTAACAACTAGATACAATGCTACTACTAGTACTACTGTCCTTAGTATCATAAGCATAATTAAGGTATGTTTCAATGTCAAGAACAAAACCCGAACTGCCGATCAACTAATCCTTTAGTTCTGTGTATAAAGATCAACCTTAAAACATGTATAGAAAATAATTAACAGATATGAAGTTTCTATCAATCATCTAGACTCTGTCTTTGTGAAGTAGTCGATGGGCGTAAAGTTTCCTTCTGTGGTTAAATCCGGCGTTACATTCTTGACACTTATAAGGATTTTCCCCTGTATGGATTAGCTCATGTTGTTTAAGTGTGCTCTTTGCAGGAAAATTCTTCCCGCACCAATCACAACCATATGGTCTTTCACCCGAATGAAGTTCCACATGTTTTTTTAATGTCGATTTATAGAAAAAGCACTTGTTGCAGTATTTACAAGGGAACGGTTTCAAGCCTGTGTGTATTTTAACGTGACTTTCCAGCTGATCACGCCAATAATACGACCTGTCACATTGTTGGCACTTGTGTGGCCTGACGTTGCTGTGGTGGACGACATGTCTGTTTAAATAACCTTTCGTGCGAAAACACAACCCACACAAATCACATTGAAACGGTTTTTCCCCCTTGTGTATCATCATATGAACTTTGAGATTCGTCATATTGGAGAAAAGTTTCCCGCATTCTTCACAAACATGGTTTTTACTTAGTCCTTTGTGTGATAGAATATGAGTGTTGAGGGTTTTCTGGACCCGAAATGATTGCGAACATTCTTCACATTTGAAAGGGTAGTTGTTTGTATGTGATATGGAGTGTGTTTTAAGAGAGGAAGTGTTGCGAAACGACTTGGGACACTGCGGACACTTCACGGGCCGCGCGTTTGCGTGTATTAACATATGATATCGTAAAGATTGTCTATACTTGAAGGATTTTTCACACGAGTTGCATGAAAACGTAACGTTTCGGTGTATACTCATGTGTTCTCTTAAACCATTCCTGCAACTATAACTTCTGTCACACTGCACACACTGGAAACGATCCTTCTTATCGTTTATTACTTCTATGTTGGAGAGAGCCGGTTTGTGTTTCTCTGTATTTAAAGTAGTATTTCGCTCTAGATTTTTTGTAGTTGATGGATTTTCAGCCACAGCTCCAGATTCATCCTGGAAAGAAATAAAATAACTTGTTTGTAGTGTATAATGCTAATTTTGCTTTGAAGAGAACACAATTGTGTCTGGATTCAAATTGTGTTAAGTATATGCAGTTAAATTTATTTTTTAATTCTGTAGAAAACTAAACAAAAATAAATATGCATGTTTTAAGAGCGTGAACCAAAAAATGAATAGTTTAGTTCATGATAATATGGTTTCTTTCAAATAAACCTAAATAAGGATTTTTTTTATTTATGTTTTACTAAAGAAATTTTAATTGATGGTTTATTGGTAATGAAATTGAACATGAATGAAGAAATATTAATTAGTTTATTGCTAGTTTAGCAAGATTAGTATTTCAATAGACTATATATGAATGAAGTTAAATGTCTAGATAGGCATGTGCTTATGTCAAAATTGTCTTATTTGCTAAACTTAAATCACAATATTAAAATTTACCATTTCTTTGGTTTCACATTAACGTAGCGATTTCAAATATAAAGTTATGTAGACTCAGAATCAATAATATCTAGGTGTGTTAACCGAGTGTCCAGCAACCTGGATAACAATGAAAAGTCATGGAAAAGTCTGGGAATTTGATCGAAATTTTGGAATTTCCACATATTCACTCAAAATTATACAATTTTTATTTACAATAGTCAAAATTGCATTTTTCTTCCAGTTAATACTCACTGCTAATCTAATTTAGCACTATTTTTTTCCCTGTTGAGTATAATAATCTCAATTCTTAAAGTCAACATGTGAAACTCATGTCATCTTTTCCCCCATATACCGCAAATATTTAGCCAAAGTTTAGTCATTATTATACGCGTGAATTCAATCCCATTATAGGAAGAATAAACTAAAAAGTAATGGGTTTCACAACAATTTGAAAATGTACTGGTGTAAGGCGATATTTTAATGTCTTGATCTGATCACACTACCTAACAGCCCATTGCTTTAGGATAAGTCCCTTCATTGAGTGACACTATTTCAGGATGTGTATGGGTCTAAAAATATTACTGCATTAAATTGCGATCTTAATAAAATAATATTTGTAATATATAATGATTGAAAAAGTTGGAAATTGACTCTGGAAAACCTGGAAAAGTCATAGAATTTTAAAATATAGTTTTGCTGGACACCCTGGTTAACTCTGAGAGGAATAGTAATTCCATAAAGTGTATATTAATACTGTCCAATTTTTATCTGACAGCTAAAACCTTTAATAGATCTACTTTTACATATTGATATGTCAAGTCATGTATTCTGCAGCTGTCACATTTGATAAATATCGTCAATACCTATAATATAACTCTAATAAAGTAGTAAAATGTTATCAATATTGGCCACAAAAGAATGTGTTTGTATTTTTAGAAGGTCATTTCTAAAATAATTTGACTATATATTTGAACATCTAGACACATTTTAAACCAATAGAAAGTAAAGCTCAAGGCATTAAAATTGAGTTTGATTATTTATTCATTGTTATAATTTGTATAAATATTAATTACAAGCAGTTTGTAATTTACTGCATCATTTCTTAGTCCCAGATGTGACTTATTTAAAACCATCACTATTCGTATTGGTGATGGAAATAATCATAAAGAGAGCGGCAGGAAAACTGGGTGAGGAGAAAATTAAAGCAATGATGTTTGCTGAGGACTTGATGGTATGGAGGAAGAGGAAATACACTGGTCTGACACCTTAGCTCAGTCGGTAGTGTGTCCGTCTACTGAATGGTCCCGGGACAGACTCCCAGCATGGCTGAAAAATGTATTATTGGTGAAATGTGTGTTTTCATTTCACAGTGATGAATTAACGGCTGGGGACTGTATGTTGTTCCTGTCCTGGTCTTAAGATAGATTATAACACATATGAAGCTACGACAGGCCTAGCAAGCCGATAGCGGAAAATATATGGCTTGAATGAAAAATTTACCCAGGGCACAGGCTGGAAACAGTAATGGATGTAAAGTAAAAAGGAAGTACAGGGACAGCTGCTGGAATGGAATGAGGAGGTGAAAGAGTGTGGAATGAAATCTAGTATGGTGAAAAGTGAAGTGATGATAATGATGATGACAAGGCAGAGAACAATACCAAGAAAGGTGATAGAACTGGATGAAGTAGAGTTGAAAGAAGTGAAGAGCGTAAAGTACCTTGGTAGTGTGATTGAGACAAAAGAAGGCAGCAGAGAAGATAGAGTGAGACAAGGGCAGCAGGGAGAGGTTTTCTACAGGTGTGTAAGAGAACTACTTTGGAAACGAGAAGTGCCCAAATAAATGTATGGGCATGAATTGGGGTTCAAGGGGTACATGAGATAGTTGAGTAAGCAAGGATGAGATTGTATGGACACATGGTGAGGAGTGAAGGGGAGAGGATTTCAAGAAGATTAATGTATATAAAATATGTACAGAAGAGACCGCAAGAGAGTGTAGGAGGAAGAGATAGATAGCAAGTGTGCAAGTGAGAGGAGAGTGAAAGAGAGTGAAAGAGATGAAGGCATTATACTAAACAGACCTGGTCACAGGGCTGAAACAGTTGTAGTTGTTGATTAACATGATGAATGAGCAGTGTTTACGATTGCATTAATATTGAATATATAACATAACTAAGTATAACTATAATATGACTAGCTATAAGTAAATATAATATAAATAATATTGGATATAAACATATAATTTATAAGAGACAAATTAAAGATGTTTTTTAAATTCAAAATATTAGAATTTATTTAAAATTACCTTAACAATTATAAAAACAAATGTGTTGAAATTTTACTGAAATAACAATTAACAAAGCAGTTATATAACTGATTAACATTTTAAATGCAATTAATAAAAGTATGATAGTTGTAATGAGCCTATTATTTATTATAATTTAACTTTGTATTGTAACAGTTTATGTCAAATTTGTTAGTGAAAAACAATATTTATGACCAAAACATTTCTTGATGAAGATGGTTTTTAGGTAAAAAGTGCGGCCTATTTTCGGCAATTCTTCAATTTTTTTTATTTACTATTTTTCAAATTTCTCAAATTTTCAAGATTCATTTTTAACTTTAAAAAGGAGATCAAGGATTTTTTTTCCTGAGTCTCACACATCTCTAATTTAAATAGTTTATTTTAGGAAAAAATTATGTCTGCCATCAAGAGATAGTAATAGGATTAAGAAGAACATCAATTGTAAAATAGTCCTTTCTTAATATTATGTAAACAGATGGATCAATCAAAACAACATAATGTTCCTTCCATACTAACAGTATTAGAACATGTCGGAACATCTCCATCGATTCTTGAGGTATCTTTTAACTCAGGTTGCTTTGTTTACAATATCCCTTACATTTTATACTGTACTCTTTGTTCACCCTGAAAGCATGCTTACCTTGTACGTTTCCACTATGACGTAGCTTATAATATAGGCCCATAGTGTAACTAGTCAAGGAGAGACTGTTTTCTTTCAGGGAGAATATAGTGTACATTGTGTTTTACAGTTTGTTTCAGCTATATTTACACAAATGGTGTCGGAAAGAGGTAGATACAATTTAGTGGAAATGTAGCCACATTTGTTGGAAGGAAAAGCGTAAAACTGTTTATGAAAAACCTCCCTAAGTACACCCAAATGGGATCCGTCTATTGCAACTGTGAAACGTTAGACCATTCTACCACTGATCCGTGTCCTATTGCATTTATTAGAGTTAATTGACAAAACATTCAAAAACAAACAAATATCTTATTGCAGATAATCAATACAATTTAATGAGATAATAAAAGTAAATTCTTGTAATCATCATCATTATTAACAAACTTATATCGTGGTTATTTTTTCAGACATTTATATGGTTGGGTTGGTAGTGCTTGAGAACTCCTGATTCTTGAATATTATGTGTAATATTTAGAAACATTAAGAATTAATGATGTTGACATTTATATACATTTAGCACAACCACATAAAAAGGAAATAACTGAAATATTAATAAGACATTTTGAAAAATATAGGATAAATAAAATATTGCCAATAGCTGTAAAATATAAAAAATATAATTTTTTTAACCAGTGTAATCTATTTTAATTAAATTCTGTAAACACATAGTCTTCACTTTGAACATTGTCATTATTACTTAAAATCCTTTATTGGCTTTAAAAGCAACATTAATAGTTTAGTTACACCTATATAGAAACCAATTTATTGATAAATATACTAAATAAACACAAAGTTGTAATTATAAGAGAAATTTTAAAAGATTTCTTTAAAAAAATATAATAAAATGTGTGTCAATTCCTTTGGGTGAAGAAGGAACAGGGCAATGGACGGATAAAACAAGTATTTGTATTTGTAAAAAAGTTTGTAGATACAAAATTAGACAATAATTATTATGCTGCAGGAAATGGTTGAATGTGATATATATCACAGATAATATGTTTAAATAAAGACTCTTATTTACAAACTTCTATTGTACATTATTCTAAATGTAGATAGATGTTTTAAAGCTTCAAGAGAAAAAAATTAAACCATGTTTGCATTAATCACATGTGTGTTTTCATTATTCACATGTGTGTCTCAATGGCAGTGTGTTTTAATATTACGTGAGGGGACAGAATTTGAATGGTTTAAATCTTAATTGGCTGTATTGTAGGTGTTTTTTCTACAAACATACTTATAAACAAAACCAAAATGTAATCATTTGTGTTGCAAATTATTTTATGATAAAATATTAGAACAATGGTTCTCAAACTCTTATAGTTTCTGCCCCCCCTCCCCATTTTATTTCCACTATCCCCCCCCCCCCTTTTTCCAAACCATCTAGTAGTAAATGACACAATGGCAAAGAGTAAGCAGAATTGCAAATGACAATGGCAAAGAGGAAGCAGAATTGCAAATGACACAATGGCAAAGAGGAAGCAGTATTGCAAATCACAATGGCAGAGAATAAGCAGTATTGCAAATTACACAATGACAAAGAGGAAGCAGTATTACAAATTAAGTAAAGAGGAAGCAGTATTACAAATGACACAATGGCAGAAAGTAACCAGTATTTCAAACGCCACAGTGGCAGAGAATATGCAGTATTGCAAATTACACAGTGGCAGAGAGTAAGCAGAGTTACAAATGACACAATGGCAAAGAGGAAGCAGTATTGCAGAGAGGCAATACAACAGAGCATGACAAGTCCCCATACCAGGAATGTTAAATCTTGGAGACTATTGGACCTATTACTTCAGCTTCAAAATGAAACTTATTATAACAATATTTGGTAAATATATAATTTTAATTTTAGACTTTTTTTATTCTTTATAACCAATAATTTGTAATTTGGCTTGACAAATTTATTTAAATATACAATGCCAATGCCAAAGAAGCTGTTATAAATACTGTAGCAGGGAAGTTAATGTATGTTGGGTTGGTAACACCAAGGTTATCCGTTAGTTATAAAAAGACAATGGGATCTGTAGTTAGTAGTTATCATCTGTGCGTAAAACAATATTGTTACGATAAAAGTTGTTAATATAATAACAATGCTAGTCTAAAGTTCATTATTATTATTATTATTATGTCTTTCAGCTTACCCATAGTAGTACAGAAAACATGGTGCAGTCATTTGGACATCGCATTCAGTATAAATGCATTTACTTGTACCAATAAATACATATCTTGAAAACTGTTGTAACATCAAGGATAATCATGGCAGATTCAAACAAGCCAAATGTGTTTAGTTTGACTGTAAATGTGAGTGAAAACTGGTGCAAATTTAAGCAGAACTTTGAAATGTATATGTTAGCTTCGTGAAAAACTGAAAAGTCACCGGAAGTGAAAGCAGCAATACTTTTAAACTTGTTGGAGAAGCTGTAGAAGTACAAAACACATTCAAGCTAACTGATACAGAAGGTAAAGACTACAATACATTACCGGCTACATTTGAGGCATACGCCAAACCAAGGAAAAACGTGCCATATGCATGATTTCTGCTGTATTCTCATAAAAATTAATGGAAGAACCTTTTGACCATTTTGTCAAAGACCTTAGGAAACTAATTCAAACATGCGAGTTTGGTGATCAAGCTGATGACATTGTTCAGGATTGCATTTTCATGGGGACAAATGATCCTGCATTGTAAAAAGAATTTTTACAAGCACTAAGCCTGATGTTAGAAAAGGCCTGAGACCTAAAAAAGTGGTTGAGGTTAGTCGAGAGCAACTAAGCCATCTACAAACATCAACATCGTCAACTTCAGTTCTAAGCTCAGTGCCGGTTGTTGTGGACATTGTGCATAACCAATTCAAGAGTTGTCAACGAGAGAAACATCCAGTCATCGAAATACATATTTAAATGTTGCTGATGCAACACTACTCATGAAAGGTGCCAATGTCCAGTATATGGTAAACAATGCTCAAAGTGTGGCAAACATAATCATTTTGCTAATGTATGTCAAAATATCAGACAAGTGAAGATTTTACAGCACAATAATAGTGATAGTGATGGTAAGCCTTTGTATGTATACATGATTGCAGTCAAAGCAACTAGATTGAACAAAGAAAAGCAGTATGATATGAAGGTGTGGTATGAAAGTGTGAAGATTGAAAACAAACCTTTGCACTTTAACTAGATACTGGTTCTGGTTCAGAAGTCAATATTATTCCAATTCACATATTTAAGCAAATAGACAAAGGTTAGGCCTACAAATAAAATGCTGGAGCCATATGGAGGTTTTAAGGTAAGGCCTTTAGGTTTTGTGTATCTCAGGTATGAGTACAATAATGCAGTGAGCTACATGGATTCAGACTAGAGGATGTTGACGGTACTCCAATTTTATGTCTAGATGCATGTGTGAATCTGAATCTAAATCTAATCAAAAGAGTGAACGTTATTAAATTGGAAACTTGTGAAACTGAATTTAATATTAATCAGACAGTGTGTCAGAAAGCTAAAGTATTCGTAGAAGAGAATAAAGAAATCTTCACAGCTCTCGGAGAATTCCCCAAAAAATGCAAAATAAACATTCACAAGAATGCTAGGCATCAAGCTAGACCACCTAAACGTCTGGCACAAACTGTGTACAGTAAACACAAGTCAACTTTGGACAAGTTGGTAAAGGATAAAATTGTTGTGGAGGTTAAAGGAGTTCAGATCGTGGGTACGCTATCTAGTCATTGCCGAAAAACCTAATGGTTTATTAAGACATTGTTTGGACCCACAAAACCTAAATAGAGAAATAAAGACGGAGTATTATCAAATTCCAACAAATAAACAATTGACATATACATTATCTGGCAGAAATTTTTTTCCACTTTTTGACCTCAAAGATGGATTCTGGCAGCTAGAGCTTGATGAAGAATCTAGTGATCTCTGTGCATTCTCCACTCCATATGGCTGTTTTAAGTTCCTAAGGTTTCCATTTGGGGTGAGTTGTGCTCCGGAAAAGTTTCAGGAATGGAATGAACAGTTCTTTGGAGACATTAAGGGTATTGTAATATACTTCAATGATCTTATGGTTGCTGCAGAATCAGTGGAAGAACATGACAAGATTGTGGCTCAGCTTGTTAAATGTGCACAGATTTGAAATGTTAAATTTAATCCTAACAAACTCCAATACAAGACCTCAGAGGTTCAATTTTTGGGTCATGTGTTTTCTGCAAACAAAATTAGGCCTGATCCAGAGTGAGTTTTAGCTCTATCATGTCTACGAGATCCTAAGAATAGAAAAGAGTCACAGAAGTTTTTAGGAATGGTCAATTAGATGAGACAAGTCATACCTCAAATATCAACACTGGCAGTGGTTACAATGTCACTCGGGCTGTGTCAAAACTCTCAAATCTGTGATCAGTACTGCTCCAGTTCTTTCAAACTTTGATTCATCCAAACTACTGATGATACAGTGTGTTGCCTCACAAGATGGCCTGGAATGTTTTCTTCATAATGAGCATCCAGTTGCATATGCCTCACGCAGTCTAACAGAGACTGAAAAGGTATGGGCTCAAGTAGAAAAAGATATGTTGGCAATAGTATATGCTACAAGTAAATTCCACCTTTATATATATGGCCGCTCTGTAAAAGTCTTGACAGATTATAAACTTATTGTGGCTATCATGGATAAGAATGTAGGTAAAATATTGTATACTCGCCTTCAAAGACAAGTTTAGGCTCCTGAAGTATAATCTCAATGTTCAGTATACACCTAGAAAAACAATGTATATTGCAGATCTGTTGTCACGATCAAACATATATGGTGCATTTCCTGATGACCCACTCCACGTGGGTCACTTCAGTATGTAAAAGACTAAAGCCAGAGCTAGACAGTTATTTTTTTGGCCTGGTATGTCTAGTAATGTAGAAAACCATGTAACTAACTGAGGGTGTGTAAAAAAGGTCATGTATCTAATAAGAGGGAGCCACTTATCCCCCACCCTGTGCCAAAACTACCATTTGAAAAACTTGGTGCTGATGTTCTCGAATTTGAGGGTCGGTACTATCTTGTGGTTGACTATTTTTCTAAGTGGTTGGAGGCTATACCATTGCCTACTAAACAATCTTGTGACATAATAGATGCTCTCAACATAATTTTTAGCACACATGGAATTCCCAGGGCGATAAAAGCAGATAGAATGCCATTTAATTCATATGAGTGTCGTACTTTTTTTCCAGGTCTATGATTTTGAATTCGGAACATCAAGCTCTCATTATCCACAGTCCAGTGGTTTAGCTGAAAAAGGGGTTGATATAGATAAGCGAATTATTAAAAAGAGTAAGAAGGAAAGGAATATTGGCTGGCTCTATTGCAACACCCCTCTCTCAAGACTCTAATTTTCACCATCTCAACTGTTATTATTATTATTAGCACCATGTCTTAATACCCGTTCAGGTTATACGCAGTCTCGCAATCTCAATTGTTAATGAGTCATTTTGTAAAGGACACATAAACCAGTTTCCACTGCAAATCTGCACCCCATGGAAGTACTACTATATGTGAGTGAACAACTTGTTGCTAAACAACACAAAGTAAAAACACATTATGACAAAACGCTCCTCGTAAACCTGTTGATTTCAAAGATGGCCAAACAGTTGTTGTACAAAAAGTGAAAATATGGGAGCCAGCTCTGATTTTACATGGACATGAGGCTCCTCACTCATACATAGTAAAGGATGAGTGGGGCAATGTATTGCATCAAAATACAAAACATATGAGATAATCTAAACATCAGCCTCGACTGACTCAGGAGTTTCATACTGATTACCAGGGTGAATTACAAAATACAACAGATGGCTCTAATGACACTTTGAATGAGGGTAGCAATGCAACTCATTATGAACCCCATCATAATGCTGATGAACCTGTTGTGGATAATGCAGCTGTGAGTGAAGACAGAAGTAATACATCTGTTGATATCACAAATGTTGTAGATGGTGATGCTAAATGTGTAGTAACCAGAAGTGGACGGTGAATTGTAAAACCTACACAATATCAATAAGGGTGAGGTGTTATAAGGACTGTACCAGGGAAGTTAATGTATGTTGGGTTGGTAACACCAAGGTTATCAGTCGGCTCTAAAAATACAATGTGATCTGTAGTTAGTAGTTATCATCTGTGCATGAAACAATGCAGTTACAATACTAGTCATTATAGTAACAATGTTAATCTAAAGATCAGTATTATTATATCTTACAACTAACACATAGTAGTACACAAAACAGAAGCTTCCCATGAAGTAGTCTATATTGGAGTATTTTAATGCGGTTAATTTGTTATTAACTAATTATTAATACTATAGCCATTTATGAGTCAGTCAAAATCTGAGAGTAGAAAAATAAAGCACTCAGAGTTGAAGGCTTGGCTTACCGACTCCAAAGACCTATAGTTTAGTAATCATTCAAGTTACTTCCATTTCTTATTTTTGTAGCTTTTTTTTTATGGCAAATATTTCGATCACATGATTTTACATCCATTAAAATATATATTAGATGACTTTTTTTTTGTTTGACAAATTAGTTAATTTAATGTTTACATTTTTATTCTTTTTTTTTTTTAGAGTTGTATAAGATTAACTTGTTAAAGAAACACATTAAATGTTTTCAAAAATATGCAAGTTTGATAATAAAAATGTTTTAATGGTGGAGAAAAACAAAACAAACAAAATTCAATTGGATTATTAGCATGTTGTGTGCAAACCTTATTGAACTAACAATTCTCCACTAAAATCTGAGTCTTCTGAATTAATTTAAATTAATATTTTTTTTTATAAAATGTACAGGTGTCCAGGTGTAGTTTTTCAAATTAAATAACATAATATAAAATATTTTAATCAAACTAAGCTATTGTTGTGGGCAATATTAATTTAGGTGTGAGTCTATTATAACATCGATTTTTCCTGCACTTATGACTTTGAAAATACATTAAAAAGACTTGACATGCCATTTTACTAAAAAATTTACCCAAAAAACATACAAGTTGTGGTAAAACAGCGGCAGACACATGCAAAATGGTTGGTGGGCCCCATGGTGCACGAGACTGGACTGACAATGACAAGATCAAGATTCAAATCTCTGTAGCATGTACCAAGAGTGGTGCTTACAAAATGGTTTTCTGCTCTTCCTACACGCAAATGTATGTACACTTCCTATACATTCAACCTTTCTTATCCCTAACACATTAGTGTAATTAGTTTATATATATCCTGAATGGGCTAGTTGTATGGGGTGACAAACAAAATTATTTTAAAAAAAATCTATTTTGTTATTTGATGAAAAAGTTTTAATTAATTTAAAAAAGCAAAATATGTCTATTAATTTGTTTATCTAACATTGTTAAAAAAATAATGGTTTACTTATTATTTTTGGGATAAAAGTATTCTATAAAATATTCACATACAATGATAGTAATATAATGTTTGCTGGACCTTTAGTATTAAATTAATTACAGTATGCACTAACTTGCTCTAGAGATTTTGCCAGATTTATCCAGTTCCAATTCAATGATGAATGTGAACTAAATAAGAATTCAAGCATAGCGTTTTGATACGAAATTAAAAAACATGAACCAATAATATTTTTTGATCACCTAGGAAAGAATTTAGACATTTAGAAGAATGTGCACGCTATAATAATTATTGCTATCATCATTAGTTCAAAACTAAATCCATTTTCACCCTTATATTAATAGCACCCATCAATGAGATGTTAACCTACTTGTTTTATTAAGCTGTGTTGCCTGTAGGCACCATCAATACTTTGAACTTTACTATCTAAGAGGTATTTAAAACAATGCATCAACATTCAACTAGAAAGATGACGAAAAGGGAAGGGGGTATCCCCCAATGCATCCAACCCATATTTAAACCAAAATCTCTTGGCTCACACACCTAACTTTGCAAAATTATTTTAGTTCTTTGCAGTGGGAGTTTAGGGAACACAAGTTAAATTATTATTATTATATAGCACCGCGTCTTATTACCCGTTCGGGTTATACGCTTAAGTACTAATTACACTAATGGATTAGGAATTGGTAAGGTTGAATTAAAGGAAGTGAACCCGCATTTGCGTGGAAAACCATTTAGGAAAAACCACCCCCAGTTCACCCGACTGAGATTCGAACCTCGATCTCCCCGTCCTCAGCAGTCGGGCTCAACAACGACTAGCGCGTTAGCCAACTACGCCACAGAGGCGGGTAACACAAGTTAAAGGCAGTATTTTTGCAGTTTTTATATCAAAACTTATTTTTTGGTAAAATTAAATCAAATATTGGACTAGTGGAAACATAAAAGTTTAATTTTATTTACATGGTGACCTCAAAAATTCTTGAATATCTGTCAAGGGTGTCTTGGAATTTAACGACAACTTTTTATCTTCATGCCGCTAGAACTGTTGATATTGCCAGATGTGGAAAATTAAACTTTATGTTTCTATTAGAGCTATATTTAAATTATATTGGCCGAAAAAATGTTTTGCTATAAAATTACAAAAACAATTATCTTTCCCCGCATCCACCACACTACTCTCTTAATGTTCATCAAGTTGAGCTGCTGCCAATTCCAGAAAAGCCGCAGAAGTATCGCTGAGGGGCCTTATTCAATTAACAGTCAATGTTACAAGTTATTTTATTTACCTTTATTTTTTTTGAGATGCACACTGCTAAGTCTGGTTCCACACAAATATCTTCAGGCTCAACCTTAACTGGGCCGGAGGTTTGTGCAGACACTTCCATTTAAAGCCACTAAAAACAACCAAAGAAATATACATAGCTCTTGTTGGATTTAAGTGATATATTCTCAACCTACATGGGATGTAAACTTAGGATCCTAAGATCAGTAGATATTGTCATTAGTCAGAGTCGCCCACCCCCTCCCCTTATGAAATAGGTATGAGGAAGGTAGAGTTTTTATTAATATGTACCCACATTTGTCTGTACAAAGGAAGAATAGGAAACTGGAAAAAAAAACCATCCAAGGTTAGAAGGTTACCTTAGTCGATATGGCGTGATGCACACCAGGACAATACGATTTACATGGTGCAATCATCGCGAGGTAGGACTTTTGTCTTAAGATAATTTTGCTGCACATTAAAACGAGCCAATCTTTAGGCAGGAGATGTATTTTAGAGTCTCCCTATGAGCTCTTTGAGTGAAGATGATGTTCCTGTCATATATTGGTATTTGAAGAACAGGAAAAGGAAGAGAAGAAAGTATTGGGTGCATCCTACAATTTAATTAAGGCGTGACACAGCTCCACAGTAATTTCAAGAGAACTCTTTCAACACGGTCTTACAAACCAAACCTGTCATGTCAGCTTTACTGTATTCTTTAAGAATATAGTTACATAATATTTTTGCAACATATTAATTAAAGAAATTAAGAATGTTTCTTTGACCTGGCTTGATCTAGACATGTCGTCACATTGAAATATCTTACGATACCTACTGAGCTAAGAGACTAGCAGAGTATGTCGCTTTAATACACACATCTTAAGATAGATGTCACCATCATACTGGTGTGTACCTGTTTTGTCATTTTCATACAGTTTTAATGTGGAAAAGCAATATCTATCTTATAAGAAAATTATCACATATCACTTACAACCTTTCGATTTGTATTATACCATCCTGGTTGCCTATATCCGCCAGCAGACAGTTTTCTCCCTTCCACCACCCTCTGCGTAACATCACCCAGGTGCTTAGCAGCATGGATTCATATCGAAATTATTGGCTTTATGACTTTCTTGTTAAAAAATAACCATAATCATGATTGTTATCACTAAATTTAATTTCAAACAAAAATGAATTATTTATACAATCTAATAATAACTGTCAAAAATGGTGAAGATTATTTGGTAAATATAGTTCTCTTAGTTTGGGTTTGCATTATTACAATGTTTCAAAAGAATGGAAATTAAAACAATCATGCTATTGGTGTTTATTACTGATATTAGTTTTTACTCTCAGCAAATCTTATTACCCATTGAGGTTATGTTTGTGGTTCTAGAGTTAATTGTACTGTTGCTGTGTGTAACCAGAATTACCAAAAGCAAATACACTCAAATGATAGAATAATTAGTTGCCCTTTTACAACCATTAGAGATTCAAAAATCCGCAAAAATGGGCAGGAGGACAAGAACTGGAAGTTGAAACATGTTTCATGTTTAGTCTGTGAAGATGATGAACCAAAGCTTAACTATGAACACCTTTACTATGTTGGAACCAACGGCTGTATTGTTTTTAAAATGGCAGAGTGATTCATTGATTGGTGCAAAGAAAATAAAGGAAACTGTAACTCACTTTAGCGTGTCGGTAGGGATGTGAAAAACGTATCAATACTTTACTAATAGCGATATTTTCCTTTTGATACTAGTATTTTTTAACTCGATACTTATTTTTTAATACTTTTACTGATATTAGTACTCACACATCGGTATCGAAATAACACATTTTTTTGTTATCTTCACTGATGCTGGGATGTTTTCTAGGGTGGACTGTGGAGGAAGAACAAATGACAATATTTCTCAATTCTTACTCATTTTCTGAATGACAAGCAACTCTAGCCAGTCAATTTCTTTTAACTCATAAGAATTCATAGCTGTTCTTTCACCAACTTTAAAGGTTAAAGAAGGGTAAAAAATAGGTTGAAAAATTATATTACTAATCATATTCGGCTATTAAATAAATGTCCATCAGGTACATTATCATAGATGTTTTAAAAGATGGCATGGTAAAACCTTTTATAATACCCATCATACAATACTAGGGCCTGTCTATCATAACTTCCAAGTTCCAACACACAACATAGACGCCACAAAAGATCTAGGTATACTATTGTGTGGTTAAATGATTATAATTTTCAGTGTTTAAATAAATATGAAAATACAATTATGATTAAAAGTTGAAATTATTAATACTATATAAAAAAAAATCCCGGTTTAAATTTTGATACAATACTCTCTGTCATCGATCATGGTGTCTACTCAACAACTTGACCAATGGAATTCCTGACATTTTCCCTGACCATTTCCTAAAATTCCCGACTCAAAAATATGTCACACCCTTGTGCCCCCCCCCCCCCCCCTCCCCTATCCCCAAGGTTAATTTTCGTTAATTTTTTTTATGAATAATAATAAGTTTAAAAACTTAAAAACAGTTGTTTATTTGTATTAACAAAGTCTACTAGGAACTAGAAAAATTATAAAACATATTAGACAGATACAAAAAAAAAGGCAGTTTTAATTATATTGTAATTTACTTATTTAATGATTAATATATTTAATATTTTGAGTAAAACAACATTTTCTCGGATATTTTTTGTAATTAATCAAATTCCCAACTTATCCCCGTTTTTTCCCAACCACTTCAAATTCCCGAATAATCCCAGTTTTTCCCGGATTGGAGACACCTTCTTGATATTTTTAGTAAGTGCAGTAGCGATACTTTTCTTTTGATACCACATTCCTACAGGTGAAGGTAAGAAAAAGCATTTTGTGATTTATGAGAAGCAAAGAATGTCATGTAGAAATATTATTATTATTATTATTATTAGCACCGCGTCTTACTACCCGTTCGGGTTATACGCACTTACGCTAATGTGTAATGGTAGGGTGATTGTGAGATGAAATGAAGGACCTACAGTTTAACGTGGAATCCGAACCACGGTGGTGGCCTGGCATTCCCCACATTCACAAGATGTCTTGTCAGAGGTGAAGGAAGGGTTTGGTAATCAGATAAATCTTTGCCGGGACCGAGGATTGAACCCCGGCCGCCAGCACAGAAGTCTGACACCTTACCCCTAGACCACCAGGTCACCATGTAGAAATAAATGTTTAACAAGGTTATAAACAACTTATTCCAAATGTTATCATTAATCTAATAAGGTATAGGTTCAAAAAATGTTGTGAAAAAGATTTTTTTTTATTTTTCTAAAACAAGCAGGTTTAATATATATTATTGTATGAAAATTAATCAAAACTATTTATGGCTTCTTATATGTAACCTATAAGTTATTATTGTAGTTTTGAATGTAAAAATTGTCACCACGCCTCAAATGTGCAATAGTTGGCAGCTGGACACTCCACAATACCAGTTAAGTCCTTGCAATGTTAGAGTGGGAAGCTTTACAGGCCAACGGGTAGTAAGACGCGGTGCTAAATATTATTTACAGGCCAAGAAACCAATAAATATCTAATTATAATATTCACACGTCAAGTACCAATATTATTTTAATTTATTTAATTTAATGATTGTCTTTATTATGATCAATAAACTCTTTTAATGAATTTTTGTAATAAGCCCTTGCCCCCCTCCCTTCCAAAAAGGTTTGTGTGTGCCTTACACCTAATTTCAATAGATTGTTTGACTCCTTTAAGGCTTACAGGGCTCCTACACAAAATAATGAAACTTTTTCAAGGACTTTTTAAGGATTTCCCACAATTTCTCCAGGACAAGTGTATAAAGTAATCATGGCAAAATACACATAATTACATATTTTCTTTTATTTAATTCAGGCTCCCGACTCCCCTACACCTTTTGACACCATTTAATTAATTTAATGATGCAACGAGATATTCAAATAATTAAAACATAACATGAACTCACTTTTAAATATGGTAGTCATTGGTGAAATGTGTTTTTCCCCTTTCACAGTGATGAATTAACGATCGGGGGCTGGATGTTGTGCTGTTCAAGATTTAAGTTGGTTTATAAGCTGTGTTCTGATATATTCATTCAGTTTATAAAGTGCATGTTAAATACCCCAGCTCTCATCGTTCATGTAGTGCATGATACTGGTAGTTTATGTTATGTGAATTACAAAAATAAGATTTATAAAAATAACAATAACACAACCTAGTTTCATAATGAATGATTCTGTAGCTTGATGAAAAATTTAAATGGATTCAGACACCTTAAGAATTTCCTCAGATATGTTAGAATTTCATCTACCAACATAATCCTGGTTTTTTTTTACAAGGAGGTGGAGGGACAATAAAATTTCCAAAAAAAAAAAAATTCCAGGCAAAGATTGGAAAAATGAGAAATTCCCTAACATTTCCAAGCCTGGAAGAAATATTTTAAAATAATTCCAGGTTTTCCATGACAAGTAGGAACCCTATACAAACACCTTAACCCCTCACATCAAGAGTGTATCCCAATAATGTTGAGGATCCTTGGAAGGACCCTTGAGTTATATAGACTTGATTTCACACTCCCCACTAACATCCTATCAAATACTCAATCAGCCAATTCAAATGGCACCGAGCGTTGCTACATCCTTGGAACCACATGCTACTAACTAGGTTACCAATGATCTTAGAAACTGGTACCAGTATGCCAAATGCCATCCATCAGAAACAATAAAAATAAAAAGCCTATGGTGTTTAAATTCACACTATTTTATTGTTTTACAAAAATTAAAACATGCCAATATACAATGAATAAATGGTAGGCAAAGATTGATTTGGAACAATGCATACGCACCTTATCACTGTATTCCATTTAAGATATAGGTCTACCGAATAATTAAAAAGTTAATAATCCCAACCTCGCAAGGAAATGGTAAATCCAATACTAATACATACCGATATAATACTTATATTTACTATAAATCATTTTATTTTTCTAATCTTTAGTCAACTCAATAAACTTAAGTCCATATGTAAACATAGTTACTAAACTAACACACCGTTTTATCCATGATCTCTTAAGTTCCAATATGTTTCTTACAATATTATGAAAGTCAAATTGTTTATTTTGTGAATATTAATTGAGAGTCTAATATAATAACAAATGGAATGGTAACAAGGTTAGCAGAAAGCTAGGTTAGAATAGAACCTCAATATATGTATAGGCCTATATTAATACTTTATTTTAATATTTGACTTCTAGTAGGTGTTTCTATTCTATTACATTTTTAGTTCATTTCTATGTGACCGTGTGAGAGTTTGCTGGAATATTTTCATTTAGAAGGGATTAGATTTTCAAGAGATTTGTCTTTGTGAAATAAAGTTAAGTGTGATCATAGCAGAATAAAGTTCTGAGCTCTAACATACTAAAAGAGAATAATAAAAATAGTTGCTATTATTTATTCAACCTAAGCTGAGACCTGATGTAAACAAAGCTACGTGAAAGCTTGTAATTCATTCATGAACTAAGTTTAGTAGGATGAAAGTTCAAAAAGCTAACAGATATAGTCCCTAATATATCCCTACGCCAACAGCTGGCATCTATCTCTTCGGATCACTGTAATGAAAACATATGGTATTTAATTATATAAATGTGATAGTTAACCACATTAATTTTGCCAATATTATTTATATATATTTATTTTGAGGTCGAGCACAAATCTTATCGTTTTATTCCACTTAAAAATAATTATTATTCACAGCACTTCCACAAAAGGTCCAACAAAAATAGCTCTAAAATGGCGACCGACAATAACTAAAATTATCCCTTCATTTGATTTATAAATCATACTTTAAGCTTTGCAATCACTTTTCGAATAATAATAAACACCTGACTCAGCATTGAAGGACCCCATGATACAGTCCTTATCACATGTTATCAAGTCACGGATGTGAGTGTTGGGTGCTTCCCGTGTATTTAAGGTGTTTGCCGAGTCTGGCCTGAGTTTTGCTAAACATAAAAAATTCAAAGATTCATAGTGACAGACTTTGCTATTGTATTATTATAAAGCACCGTGTCTTACTTCTCGTTCAAATTATACGCTTTAAGTACTAATTATGCTAATGGATTAGGAATTGGGAAGGTTGAATTAGAGTTAGTGAACCCACATTTGCGTGGAGGGAGGATGGAAAACCATTTAGGAAAAGTATCCCCAGTTCACCCGACCGAGATTTGAACCTCGATCTCCCCGTCCTCGGTGGTCTAGCTCAACACGACTAGCGCCTTAGCCTACTACACCACCGAGATGGGTTTTGCTATTGTACTTATCATACATGGTTGTGCCTGTTTAAAATATTGCAGTGCTGTTCCGCCAATCATGTAGGTCCTTCGCGTAGTCATATGGGAATGTTCGTTTCCTTCCGGTCTCGGGTTAGAATGAGCCAATAAAAGTCAAACATCAGACCAAGGACGTGTTGTCGACATACTGCTTCCTTTCTTGAACTTAGGCAGCGTGAGGGGTGCATCAGCATCCTTGGTGACAGTTTGGGTGGATCTACACTTGGTCAAGGCCCAGACACAGACTCCGTATCCATAGGTCCGTGGTCTGTACTCCTTGCTCCTGGTCCATAAGAAATTCTACTCACGATTACAGTCTCAATATCCGTAATCACGTGACCGTTTCAACCAATGAGATAGTAAGAGACTTCATCAAGTAAAAAAATTCGAAAGAAAATAGTCTACAACACGGAACGTGCGTCAAGCAGTCAGCTGATCAAAGAAACCAAAATCAACTTTGTTGAGAAAACTTCCAGTATTTATATTAAAATATAGGTTGAGAACAATAACAAGAAATATATTTATAACTTAATTTTAACTATCAAACTTAAAATAATAAGTGTTTGCAATAGCCTGAAAATGCTAAACAGATGTAGACCTACTAATATTTTGGATGAAAAATCACTAGTATCCATAATTTATCAATTACAAAAAAATAAATGACCTAGTAAATGGAGTATAAACCAAATAATAGGGGTGTTGAACCTACAATAGCAAAACCAATATTTCTGAAAACTTGGTATTTCTCAGAAACAACTTTCCTAGAAGCCACTATTCCCGGGGTTTAGATTTTTAGAAAAATGTTTCTGAAATAGGTCCGCCTGTAGCCATCTTTTCATTTTGTATATGTTTCCATAGCGACTGATTTTGTTTCAAGGCGCATGCGCATATTTACTCGGCTGTGATTGGTAGTCTGTATAAACGAGTCCATAGAAATTTAAAGTTGGGCAACTTCTACGGAGTAAGGACTTACGGATAAGGACTCTGTGGCCAGAGCAATCTGATATTGTAGCATCGATTTCTTACGGACCACGAACCTACGGAGTCTGCGTCAGGGCCTTCACGTGATTACTGATACAGCTGGAAAGGCGACAGCTCATGAGTAGATAAATCTGATACAGCCCTCAACAGGGACTTAAGAAATAAAAATGTGTTGCCTCTTTACATACTATAAATATTGATATTTTTAAATTGTATTTACTAGGTACAGTGGTTCAAATCAAATTACGTGACGGTAAATATTCTAAAAAGAAATTCAAACATTAGTATTGACACATTAATATACTGACCAAGCATTAAAGTTGGAAGTGCAGCAGGAGATGAAACCACCACCCAGGACCTAAATCATAATAAAAAGAACTCATTCCAATGAATCAACATATTTACACAAACAATGAACTAATGTATTTAAGTTTTCAAACAATGACAACATTTACTTACGTTTTAATTTCTACCATTTCCTATTAGTTCCGTAAAAAGTCTTAAATCTAGATTTTAGCTCTAAAGTTCACCCAGGGTTCACAGATACAATTAGTAATAATATCAAAATACTATGTGATAGCAAGACCAGGCGGGTCTCTAGCAAAAACACAGGTGAACTACGAGCGCATGGAGAAATACAGTGCTGGTGTCTTGCGGCGTCGAGTGTCAAATAACCGCAGTGTAACGAAAACAATTTTAGAATTTCCTTGCATATAATTATTGGACCCTTAGTAGCAAACATCATTTATAATAGATCTATTACAGATCTACAGTTTCTCAGTAAAATAAATACAACGTGAATAAAGTAAAATTAAATAATATCCTATATAACAGCTCAATGTACGAGTTTGACCCATAGAGAATATTATAAATAATATTGTGTTTTTGTCTGCTCTATTGATTGTGCGTGGGCTACAAATTAACTCGTTTTGTTAATATTAATGTTATCCATGAGACAATTAAAATATCTTATATTAATTAGGTTTTCCAGGAGGAATGGTACAATTGTTGCACACACACCCTCACTTTAACAAAAAAGTACCTGGTACTGAATATGTTAAAGGTAAATAGTCGAATGTTTCACCAAGGGCGTATAAAGTTAATATTTCTAAGTGTGGAGGGAGAAAGAGAAATTTTGTTGGAAAATTTTACATTACTTTTAGTCGGTAAAATACTTTATAACTATATTTTATATATATATATATATATAGAGAGAGAGAGAGAGAAAGAGAAAGTGAAATTTTCCAATAAAACTTCTCTCTCTCCCTCCACCATACTTTGTACCTAGGTAGGTATATATATCCTCATAATAAAAGCGTCAACGTGAAATTGTAACGTGGAGACTAAGGTATAAATCCTCCCCCACCCCTCGGACACATTTTGACATAATATGTGGATTTATTAGAGAGTTATAGGTGAAACAATGATTATTATATGGATTAGGTTTTACTAGTGATCTCTATACTATACTGGATGGACATAAACACCAATCTTGCAAAGGGCCAAACCATGTTGCTCAAGTTTGTCGTATGCTTGATCGAGAGGGTGATAGTTTGATGATAGCACCCTGTGGCTATGTGAGGAACTACAGTGGCTTATTTGGTGCTTACTGACAGCTTACAGGTGACTTCTAACAGTCAACATTTAGGTATATACCTAAATTTAACCGTCAAAAGTAACAGCTGCTAAACACATGATTTTGCAGATCATATGGTTCTACGTAGGGATACATAATTTGGTCTGGTAAATTTTCAAAGCTGTGAGCTGTCAGTCAGCACCAAAGAAGACATGGAGCTACTTTACACATCTATCCAAGAACAAGTTGAGCGTCAGAGGTGTTACCCCAAGGACTTGTTATCTGTGGCTGTGTATTGTAATGTCTTATGTCTGCAACATGTATTAAAAGACTAGACTTCACCTTGTATTGAGTTAGACTGTTGTATCATTATCGATGTAATATCACATGGTGGCAATGGTCGTATATCCCGCTGTATTTAAGTAGGCTTATAACTAAGGTGAAGTGAACAATTCAAACATAGATAAAGAACCCAATTCCAATATGTCGGCTGCTGTGTATCAAATACCGGCTCCAGACCTTTTCGATTTAAAATCGACATTGGAATGGAAATCATGGAAAGATTGTTTAGAACAAGTTGAGCGTCAGAGGTGTTACCCCAAGGACTTGTTATCTGTGGCTGTGTATTGTAATGTCTTATGTCTGCAACATGTATTAAAAGACTAGACTTCACCTTGTATTGAGTTAGACTGTTGTATCATTATCGATGTAATATCACATGGTGGCAATGGTCGTATATCCCGCTGTATTTAAGTAGGCTTATAACTAAGGTGAAGTGAACAATTCAAACATAGATAAAGAACCCAATTCCAATATGTCGGCTGCTGTGTATCAAATACCGGCTCCAGACCTTTTCGATTTAAAATCGACATTGGAATGGAAATCATGGAAAGATTGTTTAATGAAGGAGGAGAAGAAGATCAGATAAATTATTTGATTTATTTGATGGGCCCTCAGGCTGAAACTATTTTTCTATCGTTCAAGCTATCAACAGCCGAACAAAAGAAGTTTGATATAGTCTTTCAGAAGTTTGACAATAATTTAATTTCCACCAAAAACATAATCTTTGAACGAGCATGGTTCCATACTAGATTCCACCATGAGGGCGAGTCAGTAAGCGATTATGTTACAGATCTTCATACTGTTGCTCATGATTGCATCTTTCCTGTCACTTTTTGTAACGAAGCCATTAGAGATAGTGTCATAGTTGGTATTATAGATAAAAATCTCTCATTCAAACTACAATTGGATGTCAAATTAACTCTGGAAACAGCTATTAATTCTGCTATACAAGCTGAGTAAGGGAAAAAACAGCAGTAAACTTTAACAAGAGCTAGTCAAATTGCAGCTGACAAGGTTAATGCTACAAATAAACCCCAGAAAATAGTGGAATTTTTTTGGTTATAGTAAGAATACTTTTTCTAACGAAGATAAAAGTCTAACTAGAAAATCATGTTTTTGGTGTGGGATTAATACTGAACACTCTAGAACCAAATGTTCTGCTAGGAGTGTTATCTGTCTTCAATGTCGATATAAAGGCCATTATGCAAAATGTTGTAGATTGAGATCAGTTGATGCTGTTGACACGGAGGACGAGTTAGATGCAGACGGTGAATTTGTTGGCCTTGCCTCTACAAAAACTAATTATTTGCGTGCTAAATGGTCGGTAAACACCAAATTCTGTGGGAAAGACCTTTCTGCTAAAATTCATACAGGAGCAAATGTGAATATTATTGTAAAACGTACATACAAGCAGTCTTTTCAATAAATGGAGGTTTTGCCATCAAATAAAATTATTTCCGGTCTAGGGGTCACTCAGCTCAAAACTATTAGCAGGATTCAAGGGGAACTCCAATACAAGAACATAAATATTTTTGAGACATTCTATGTAGTTCAAGAAGCAGACATAATTCTTCTAAGCCATCATACTAGTGAGAAATTAGGCCTTATAAAGAGGATTTCTGGAGTATAAAAAGCTAATTTTGTCCCAAAAACTGTGTTCCCCAAGCTTTTTACAGGACTAGGAAAAATTCGAGAACAATACCACATAAAACTTAGAGAAGAGGCTGTACCACATGCTATTAGTATTCTCCGACGTGTTCCTTTACCTTTAAAGAAGGTTTTTAAAAAAGAACTGGATAAGATGGTTCGGGATTAAGTCATAAAAAAAGTTGACGAGCCATCAAATTGTCGTGCTCCCATGCTTATAGTTCCAAAAGCCAATGGATCCCCAAAGTTGTGTGTTAACCTGACTGAATTAAATCAACATGTAGAAAGATAATTCTTCCCTGTGCCAGCAGTTGATTATTCCCTAGGTCAACTAGAAGGGGCTAAGGTATTCTCGAAACTAGATGCCAACTCAGAATTCGGGTAGGTTCCCCTCACAGATTCTTCCAGAGCTCTAACCACGTTCATCACACCGTATGGAAGGTATCCTTTTAAGATATCTCCTGCTCCAGAGGTTTTCCAGAAGAAGGTTAGTGCGCATTTAGAAGGATGGGAGAAAGTTGTTTGCCTTTTTACGATATTATAGTATATGGGTCAACTATATAGGAACATGACTCACGGCTTTATAAGGTCCTTTCTAGGCTGCAAGAAGCACGTTGGACTCTAAATGAGAAACAGTGTTTGTTTCGGCAAAATACAATAAACTTTCTTGGCCATATCTTATCTGCGAAGGGTGTTTCCCCGGACCCAAAGAAAGTTAATTATATTCTCAAACTGAAACCTCCCATTAATGTAACTGTGCTTAAAAAGATTTTTGGGGCCAGTAATTTTTTGATGTTCGTAGAATAAACATTCTATAAACCTGTTGTAACATTTGGTGATGTTACATCATACCACACTCCATACTAATCTTCAAGTCATACTACCCACTCCGTACGAAACCACAATATTAATAAAATTCCTGCAATAATAAGCTTCTCTATTGTAGTCCAATGTAGAATCCAACTACAATATTAAGCTATATCAAACAATAAAAACTCCCCGCAGTAAAAAAAAAAGTTCATGTACTTACCCTTTGTATCTTCTGGCTAAAACAACCTTCAAGACTGGACTATACTCGCCGCGTCCTAAATTGAAGAGTGGGACGAACGAGCCCTGGTGTAACTGCATCTGATGTGCCAAGCGTACATAACATGCAACTAGTGTTCTAGAATCGCCAAGTTTAAGGTGCCACAGTTTCTATATTTGAAATTGCGGCACGAGCACATTTGGTGGTGTAGGTAGTATTAGGTACCTACAACAACCCTACATAGTCGTGGAACCTGGTGCTGCTGTAAGTTTCATGGTTTAAATTTATCTGTTCATATCTAATCATACTTACGGTCAACCCTTAGACCAAAAATGGAGGGGGTTATCAACTAAGACTGCCTAATCTAACTATAAATATTCCTTGGTTGTTTATTTGATATGTTTAATTATTACGTTCTCCCTAAGGTATATTAATTCACCATTGTCTGTGAAACTTGTAAAAGGAATAATCATACCAACAAATAAATGTTTCTTTATCAAAAATTATTTATTATATGTATAAGATAAGTGAAAACGATGTAATTATATAAATTCCCATGATATATTGCAAATTATAAGTGAAATAATATTTCACATGATGTGAAATAAAAATAATTTTTGTAAATTAAGTATAACATTACACTAGTTACTGTAGATATGAACATATAATTCACAGGGTACAGAAGTGGTGTAGATTTGTACCGTGGCTAGAAATTAGACCTTCACCAAGCACATCATTTTCGCTCACCCTGTTTGAATGCCAAGCCGAGGTCTCGTACGAAGCTGGTAAACACGCCACGGAACATAATTCGCTATCACAAAAAAAACTATCTGGAAGACTGGCACTACATGCAATTGTTTCGCCTAAAGCTAAACTGTGTTTATCGCGCATGCGCGTTCTGATTAACTCGAGTGGACCCCTGAGTGTTCGTGTGCTCGTCACCCCCACCCCCTTTCATTCTTAGACTCTACGGCGTTGTGCGCAGGCGCCGAGGAAGACATCTGTGAACTGATTGGACATTAGTGATTTCATCATTAGGTCATTTCTCCCATCCATTTTCCTCCCATTGTTACCAACTGAATATAAGCATGTGCCCAACAATGTTATGGACTCTTTGATGCCAATTAAGTCACAAGGACTCAATAGGATGTAAGTAATTGTAAAGATGGGGGACTCGTACATAGACTTTGTTTATCTATGATAGAGGGTAGGGTTTAGTCTACAGTTATTATGTAGCCATCTTTTTCGATCGTTTATATTATGTTTTCATTTATGCTAAATCCCTTCTGAATATGTAAATATATTTTATAGTCAGTGATAGTTTATATTAATATCTTTACCTGACTTATGATTGAAACTGATTTTGCAGCTATGAATTAACTTGTATATATTTAAGTCTATTGAGGAGCCTTAGGTCAAGAGTTAGATTGGTAAACTATCAAGGCTGCTAAAATTATTTTTCTGATGTTAGCGGGCTAATATCTTAATGCCGAGTAGGAAGTATAGAGAGGTAAATTGTTGGTATGCTTTTGTATATTTCGTATATATTGGATTAACTATGAAGGAGTTGTTAAAGATTTACATTTTATTAGTTATATATTTATTTGTGCAGGGTTGCTATATTTAATTACGCACTCCATGAACAGCTTATTTCTGAATTATAAAAAGCTATTGATTTGCATTGTCCAAAGGCGGCCCCGGAGCCGCACTTCAATGTTTAGTTATATTATATTCTTTAATATTTCTGAGAACACAACAGCCATTGTCTTTGTTTTGATTCTCAGATGATTCATATCAAGATTATAGTCAGCATGCCATATTGTATGTTACATATTCCATTGTTATTTATTTTTCTAATAAACAAGACTTTAGGGGCAACCTTGTTACAGTGCACATGTTGTTTATATCAGGACCCTATTAGACTAATTCGTTTATTCCCGTTAAAATAGATTAGTTTATGAGAGAGGGGTTTGTTGTCAAACTGAGTACAGATCATTAAAGGTCCCTTGTGATTGGCTTTATTCTTTGTAACTTTGCAACTTGCTCACTGTGGAGGCTTGTTGGAGCGTTGCTGATGAGGAACAACGTTAGCCCCACAGGGAGTGTGGTTGAGATTGAATTACAACATTTTTTATATATCACAATACTAAAACAAAAATAAGATTTGAGCATATAAAACGTGGAAAACTATTGAAAGCGTTTAGGAAAAATTATAGATTGTGATAATTCTTCAATTCTTACAACAAAACAAAACACAGAAACTATTCACAAAAAACAGATTCTCTTGAGTTGCTTTAGTTAACAGGATTACCACCAGAGTGAAACAAAGTACAACCTGGGTATTTAGGCACGAATTACAATATTCTGACACACTCCCTTAATGAGCACCTAATAAAAAAATGTTTCTAATGTCATAGTGGCATTGTTAAACACTATATATATATATATATACACACAACACACACACACACACACACACACACACTGAGCATACAAACAAACAAAATTAATTCACCACTTCAAAAAGACTCAGTTACCAAATCAGCACATAGTCGTTAAAAACCTCACGGGGTAATGGCTTCGTAAGGATGTCAGCAAGCTGATCCTTCTATGCGGTGTATCGCAGCTCGATGTCCCCGTGTTCAAATCGCTCCCAAATGTAGTGATAGCGAATATCTATGTGCTTGGTACGCTTGTGATATTCTGGATTTTTCACAAGTTTTATGGCACTTTGATTATCAACAAATATCACCTTTGGTGCAGCGGCTTCTTCAAAGATGTCCATGAACATAGTTCTAAGCCACATAGCTTCTTTAGATGCTGCTGAGACTGCCATATATTCAGCTTCGGTGGTTGAGAGGGCTACTGTTTGCTGTCTAGTACTGCTTCAACTAATAGGACCATCCGAGATCATCTAATAATTAGCCCGTTGTCGATCGTCTTGTATCAAAGTCTCCGGCATAATCAGAGTCTGAATATCCCACAATAGTGATTGGGTCTTCAGACTTTCGATACATGACTTCATAGTTGGCTGTGGCTTTGAGATATTTAATAATTTTCTTGACACTGTTCCAGTTGTTTTTGTCAAAGTTGTTGCAATATTTGCTGACTTGCCCTACTGCAAACGCTATATCAGGTCGACTGACTGTGCAAATAAATATTAATGCGCCAACTGCTACCCTATATGGTACATGCTTCATTAATTGGTCTTCTACTGCTGCTTGTAGGCGAATACTGGAATCTGCAATCATGCTACAAGGATTAGCGTCCTGAAGATTGAATCTTTTGGCAATCTGGTGTATGTAGGTTGATTGTCCAATGAAGAGGGTATCATCTTCTCTGTTGTAGTGTATCTGCATCCCCACAAAGAATTCTACTGATGATGTCATGATCTCAAAACCCTTCTGCAACTCATTGATTACAACGTTGCATGATGTTTTATTCAGCCCCATCACAAGACCATCATCAACAAAAAGGATTAGAAAGACACGATTCCCCTTAACATCGGCTTTGTAGATAAACTTATCTCCATTAAATTGCCTTAAGTCAAAATCCTTTATGAATTGGTCGAACTTTCGGTTCTAACATCGTGACGATTGCTTCAGACCATAAATACTATTATTAAAGCTGCTTTTTTTAAATGCCTCAATAATTGACACTTGTCGATAACCTCGATAAGCTCAAGAAGAGCTTTGGCAATTCTGAGTATTGCATGTAATGATGAGTTAGATGTAGTAACAAATCACTCTGGATCAAGAAGTTTTCCCTGTTAACAATACTGACAAGTTGAGATTCTGGTAAGAAGCGGAGTGGGGGGTCAACATGGTTTTGAACAACTGAGGTAACTAAGTCTTGATAATGTAACGACCTGGTCCCTACCTCATGGGCAATTTGTTTGGATGGCCCTCGAGCAGGGAGGGATTGTCGGATAGGAGCGTTTTAAATAGTAGACCCAGAGTTTTATTGTAAATTAAAATACATGTGATGATGTCCATAATAATGGTTGTAAGTTCGAAAAGAGTCACTAGACCAATCGGTCACTCTGTATGTTTACATTGTTAGTCTACCTCAAACTGGGGACGAGAGTTCTTTAGTCCTGCCGTGAGGCCCCCAGAAGCTACTGTTCTAGTTTCAACCCTTCTTATAGTTTAAAAGCGAGTCTTTATTTCAACACTTGTGTGTAACCATACACAAATTAAGCTGATTGTAATAACTTTATTGTATTATTGTGAACATACTCTTGTACACATTAACACCACAAAGACACAAAGTCTTCGTTTACCCTTGAAGGTAGCACTCGCCGCTTTGACCAGGGATTTATAAAACATAGAACCGGCATTGCAACTAATACCATCAAATAATTATAGAGTATAAAAATGTGTTAAAGTGTTTTTGAAGGTTAGTTTTAATTATATAGAGGAAATAATCAAATAATGAAAGAAAACCCATTTTGTTTTGTAAAAATATAATTAATATTGTAAACTATACAGTCTGTGATTCATACATTTCATTAAAAATAAAGAAAAAAACAGCTGCCTGTATTTTAAGTACAGTTATATAAAGAAATGTTAATGGAATGTATAATTTTAGGAATGAGTTTATGGAGTCAAAACCTTTTATATAATAACATAATAATTACAAATCATTTTGTTATCAATGGAAATTGTATTATTTATGGAAAGTGGAACAAATAATGATCTTACTTTCAACATGGGGCAGTTCATCAAATACATTAAATTATATTACAATTTATTAATAAACTATTTGCATATGTTTATAATATTACATATCCCTAGTAAAAAGTCAAGGATGCTATTTTTCCAAGCGGTTAAAATTTCAAACAAAGTTACAGAAATATGTAAGAAAAATTTACAAAAATGTACAGTTGCAATCATGTACATTAAACAGAATCATATATAAAAGGTTTTACAGATAACATAATTCAATTAACCATAAAACAAACAATAAAATAGTTTTCTGTACAAACAGAAATATTATTGTATATAAAAAGAACTCTTCAAAGCAAGCATTTAGATCAATTCAAAGGGAGCTTATATATAGCTTGTATAGCTATATATATGTTCATAGTGTTGTGTTTGATGGAGGGAATGCTCAACTTGTCCAAAAGGTAAAATAGTGATCCGCAACATGAAAAGTAAAGAAAATCCGAAGGAAAAAACCCAACAAGTTACAAAAGAAAAAAGTATACTATTATAAGTATCCAACAAAGCTTATAAAATCATCTTTTTTTCTTCTATTTTCAAACATTCTAAATACACCTTAACCCCTTCCTTGGCGCATGTTTAGCACAGCGATCTATGCAGGACTGGCAGCCATTTTTATACTCATATTCTCTTATCCAAAACATATGTTCATTACTCACTTATTTTGTCATGGTTATAGTATAGCATTTAACTTGTACCCCCATATATTAGCTTCAATATGAAGTATCAGACTGGCAAAAGTGCAGTAGTTCACCAATAGATGACATTGCAATGAAACGTTGATTTGCACACGCACCAGGGAACGTTTGGGGAAAACAAAGATGTCGTTCAACGCCAGGGAATGAGTTAATGGTGGACAATACAATAATTGTAAGAGTTTGGGATTCTTTTAGAGCCTAAATATTACAAACAATTGTGCTCTATTCATAATAATCAGTTTATATCAGATTCACAAAACAAATCAGATGCACTCCCAAAACAATGTTATATGTACAACCCAAATTGGCTATAAAAAAAAAAGAGCTTGGCTCATTTTTGTTGCTCTACATTATAGTTCTTTATATGTGTCAAGTGCATCAGCTAAATTTGAAGACTAGGCTTACAACCTGATTTACAAAAAGTTCAAAGCTGCACATATTATATTGGCCTCTTTAAGTTTTCATTAAAAATCAATAATTACAGAAATAATAGCTTCGATACACTGAAACTTCCTCCTTCAAATCTGAAGTAATCATGAGCTAGGTTTATTCCCTTCCAAATGAGCTTTCTTTTCTTGTTACTGCACTTGTTGGATATCTTATCATTGCCCTAATGTTACATGTTATAAAATATTAACACATTACTTAGTAATCACATATAAAACGTATTTACTTTGAAAGAGTCCAAGAATTCCCATATGTTCACAGTTAAAAACATGTTAAACAAGTATTTTTATTGACGAAGAAAAATCCGACAACACACTACCAGTCATTTATTTTGGACGGTTTCAGGAATAAGGCATTAAAATCAGAGCTCAAATGCACATTTCCTTTAAATGTAATAAAATTATGTTTGGTTGTAATATAAAACTGTACAAATTTTAAGTTCAAAACCATATTTCAGTTATTTAATTACCTTGTTAGGTACATTTTAATTACATGTTTCATTTATTTAATTACCTTGTGATGTTCTCATAAAAAATATAAATTTTGAAAATAAAGTACATTTTAGATCACATTTTATGTTAAACTAGGCTTAGACTTTAGATAATATCTACCAACAACGACACAAAAAATTAAACATTACTTATTTCTATTGAAACTAATGTTTTGGGGCTTGGGCCACGATGAGGAAATAAGAACGTCAAACGTTTCAGCTGTGGTTACAACAGCCTTCATCTCGGACAGATGATGAAACAAATAATCTGATGGCTGTTGTAACTGTAACATCAACACACAAAATTACAGATGGTTACCGATAATTGCTTATCATGGTTAAATACTTCTAGCCAAGATTGTTTATCTGGTACTCCCCAACTTGGAAATACAAGTTGATGTCAACTATTTGATTGATCATAAAGTACAGGAAATATTAAAAGCTTCTCTCATGTGTTTTATTTATTTTAATAGTATATGCCTCTATGGTTTCTAGTATGATATGCAATAAAGTGGTATATAAAATTATAATTAGGAATGTTGATAGTGTGGAGACAAGTGATTTGTATAAGGGATATCAACTTTAGAACTAGATATAGCTACTAATAAATGCACGGTTAAAAAACTCTAAATTAAAATTCTGCATATAGACTAATACTACACGCAGCTTCATTCAATGTAATCAATACTCCTAAATATAATTTTAATGTAAATCTTTGAAATACAGTAGCTGATTAAAAGAAGTATGCAACATTAAATTGTAAAACTGATAAAATATGGGCGGAATGTTTAACCGTAATCAGGCACTTTATAAATGTTGTCCATTTTACTATAACAGATCTTTATTTTACCTATAAATACAGAATATCGAATCATCCATGGAAAAAATTATGAACATAAAAGGAAGGAAACATAATTTAATAATATAAACATAAGTAAATGTTTATATTTTGTTATACTCCATTCATTATAACATTCAAACATTCAGTTGAGTGTTAAATTACTGGTCTAAAGTCTGGTTAAGTTTGTCCTATAGGCCTGATTAAGTTGGGCTGAGCTCCAATAAGCACTAATATATTTTGTTGAGTTCTTAAATTACAACAAAAGCTTGCCATTGTAAAATATTACAATTCTTTATTTTATTTTTATTTTATTTGCAGAGAAATGTAACTATTATATCTATAGATGTGTCAAGATAAAGTTCAACTTTATCTGTTGATTAAAATCACTCATGTATGTTGAATTACAAAATATTCTCTTAAGAGTCGACAAAAACATGTTCAATAAAATTGTTACAGGTAGGTTTGAAAAAACAATTTTAATAAATTATCAAATAATTCATAATAATAAGCAAAGAATTTAAAAGAAGTGGTACAGTATAAGGTTTTAGTTTATAAAAACAACATATAAACATTTATAGAAGCCGAGCTACCATATATTATATAATATTGCGTTATATATGTTCAGATCCTAATGTAAGCATTTAAGACACTTCATTGCACAACATGTAATACTGAAAGACTAACAATTGAAGAGTATAGGGGAAATGTCATGTTACACACTTTTTTTTCAAGAGCATCAACTTCTATATCTCAAACCCGAGTAAATACTTTTTTTGAATAATTTAAATATGAGGGGCCTCTTTTAACTATAATAAAAAAAAGTTTTGTGATTGTCTAACAGATGGCAGCACTAACTCAATTAGAGTTCAAATTGGACTTTCCCCCTATTCCTCTTTACCCTTCAATTGTTAAATGCTCTTATAATGTCAAGAAAAGAAATTTAAATAATAATAATAATAATGTATTATAGGCATTAGTGAATTTGTTTGAAACAAAGATTGTGTCTTAAAAAGTTTTCCATAATTATATAAGACATGAACCATCTTAAACCAAGGTGCCCAATTTAATACTATAAATACATGCAGTGGTGCATCTAAGTTTCAACTTAACCATCAGCTGAGACAATGTAGTTAGGTTACAACACTAACCTATCTTTTAAAGGCACAATGTTGCGAATAACACATTTATACTGCCATATTTAACACTGTGTGTGACACTAATGATTACAAATCTAAGGATCAGACAATGTTTTCATCACTGAAAATTGAATTGTTTAATATTCTTTGAATTGTTCCTCATTTGTTTAAACCGAGGTTCAAAGAGTTAATCCAAGTACAGGGTGTCCAATCAAACTCTAGGATAAAATTTTAGCAGATTTCCCAGTTTTCCTAGCAAAATAATAATTTCCTCGATTTTTAAAAGACAAGTTAAACAGTAGTATGTACACAAATATGCTACAACCAGAGTCGGCCAAACCTTATTTGTGTAGAGGTGGGATTATACGTGTCAAAAGATGAGGAGGGTGTGGGGGAAGTTTTACCCCATAAAATGTTTGAAAATTGAATGTCCCTAGAAGCTATTTTGAGAGGTACTTGTCTGGAAACATGTTTATAATTAGACTCTATGCAAAGATATATTTAGTAGTCTTCCCCCAGAATTTTTTTAATTTGGATTTTATTTGCTTTGGTTACAACCTTGTATTGTATACTTGGCAGCAACAGCCACGCTGACAATTTTGGTATCTAATAGCTTGCAATATTAATTGATCACTCAGATGTAGCTGACAATTTTTACAAGTCCATCACAGACTCTGCCTTAAACTGTAAATGAGAATGACCCTGAGCATGAAATGAAGCCCAGATGTCTCAGAGGTAAAGTATTGGCTCCCTAAGCCCAATATCTTGGGTTCAATTTTTGTGTCCAAGTGCTTTTCCCAGCTAACTTAAATTAATTATTAGAAGTGGTTCTCACCTGGAAAATTTTAGTATATAAGATGCTTTTAGAAGCTATTGGGATAGGTTTTCGCCTTTTAACTGCAGAGAAATGGAAAGGTTCATGCACTTTTCCTGGTTATCCCCCCCCTCCCTCCTGATGCACATAATTCAAGCATAATTAATTCCCTGTTTTATCAATCAGTGGCTGCCCTGAGTAAGTTAACAATGTACCAAATATTTGAGCATGCTAAGAATTTAATGTTGATCAAAACTGTATTTTTAACATTTACAAAATTTATGTGGTTTCGGCTATTGTATGAGATAGCATGGCAATGCCCTGTAGAATAAAAAGAGACAATATATCAATTCATAGCTCAAGCTCAAAACCAGTATTATGAGTGTTGTATATTTGTATCTAAATATAATGCTTTTCCACCAGTTATATAGTTAAGTGAGAATGAATTAAAACGTTTTACAAAAATAAAAATGTGTCTTAAATTTAAACATGAAGCTTACAAAAAAATTAATGGTTTATATTCTTTAGAGAGCTATTGATGAATTTGTAAATATTTTTATCCAAAAGCTAAGGTTGTATCTACACAATTATGTTTGAGATGCACACACACGCACACACTATTAAAAATCTCTTGCTATGAGATAATGGGAATTAAAGCTATTTATGTTTTTAATGAGACAATTCTAATCAAGTCCCAATGCTTAAGACACAAATTGCACATTAAATATTTTGCTATCGACGACCATATCTAATTTATTTTATCGATGGTACTATTTTATGAATGGTTCCCCTCATAACCTGGTCAAAAGCTGATTTGGTTATATTTTATTGGCTACATATTATCTAAACGTTCATCAATGAGTAAGACAAATAAGCAAATAAACTTAATATGACCACATTCTTTGATTCCATTTTACAATCCTTGGTTTAGTCTTGTTAGTTTATGGTTGCAAATGGATTTTATAAGAGCTAGAGCTTGACCTTGAATTAAACATATAAAAACAACAAAGGATTGAGGTGTTGGTTGTCTGCTTGACTGAAATGATATTAATGAGAGGAAGACTTAAAACACAGCAACCAAAAATTCAATATTATTTTGTTTGTAAGAAAAAAATCAAACTTTTTCTAGATGCAACCATAAATTAGTTTACTGAGAATCTAAACAGGAATTTCAAAGCATAGTAAAGTCCTAAACTAAGTGTTATACACATAGCTGATATTTTAACTATAGTTTAGGTAAATTATATTATTTTGATTCTACAGAAACATAGATTTTATGTTTATGCTGCGATATAACATATACAAAATAGTTACATTTATTTTGATTCCATATATCAAAGTAACTGAATATTTTTAAAACAAAACAATGTTTACAGAATAATGTTGATATATAAAAACAAATATCAGTGAAGCAAATTAATATTCAAAATGCTTCAAGGGAGATCAATAAATTGTTTAGCTTTTATCTTGTTTGGAATGATTTAAGTACTAGGAAGTCTTCAATATTTTGTTTTTAGAATATATTACCTATAAACATAAACTGCAATCAAAATAGTTTAAAAACTTGGAATTATATAATACATGTTTACATTATTATGATAGTTGATCTTGGAAATGTTTTAATGCATTCCTAATGAAACTTTTAACTTTACTAATATTATTTGAAATATGCAAATAGTTTTATCTATTTGTTTTTTATTAATTTGTATATTCTATATATCAAGTTTACAAATTTATTTTATAAAATATATTGCAAATTTGAAATTAATAACAGTTTTGTATCCTTTACCGTATTTCCCTTAAAAAGTATTCCCACTATGTAATCAAGTAGCCACCTTTTTTATTCCAACAACATTACCAAACAATTAATTTAATTAGTTAAAAACTTGTATAATCACTTTCTAAGAAATGTCAAAAAAGTGGATTAAGTACATTTTTACAGGTTTACATAGCTGCTACAGCCTTTACCATTGAAAGAACAAATTAATCAAACATACAATATCATATCCTAAAAATTATAAGTTTATGTATCATCAAGCACCAATATCCTTACTTACACACTTTTCCACGACTTATTAACATCATAGGTATTTCATATTAAACTTACCTATAAAAATGTAGAACTGCTTTTTGATTCCTTACAATAACATTTCATATTTGGTATTTTCTCCTTATTGGACATAACTTTCCTGTACTATTTACAAAACAAGATGTTTTCTAAAAATCTAAAATTGGAAGCAAATTATCTATGACCAAGATGAAAAGAGAGAGTAAAATGTTGCTCCATAATGCAGAAGCTACAAGTCAAGCATGTTGTAATTATTATGACAGGACTGTACTAGTAGATTATTTATTCCCATTCATTCAGTATTAAACATGCCTTTTAAAGCCAATGCACACATATTCGCTAATACAGTCCCATCAAGCGAACTTGGACCTGGCAACTACTAACCAGCCGCTATTAACTTTAATTAGAGTTTCACACTAAAGTGAAGTAGCAACACTAACACTCATTTTTATAACACTACAGCAGCTAACAAGGAATTTTGCACCCTTTTTGCCAAAATTTACACTATTAATATTATGATGACTAGTGTAGAACTAAATTTGACCAAAATATATGTATTATTTCTTTACAATTAAAATTAATTACATTTATTTTCTTAGGTTTCTAAAAAAAACATTATGGAAAAATAAATAGTTCTCAAATTTTACTAACCTAGCAATTGCTTATATTTTTTTTCCAAGCAAAACTAAATTATTAAAAAACTCCTGTGAATAATGATTGTTTTTTTTAAACAAGATAGAAATTTCCAAAAATATACCACGGAACAACATCTTACTCTCTCACATAAGTTGGTTGGCAATATATGCCACAATCTCAAGGCTCCTTTCTCTCCACGAGTTCACAAGTGCAACACCCCCTCATCCTTCACAGAGGGTAGAGTAAGTTGCTCGTCGAGCGGGACACCGGTAAGGTCAACAATCTCGTCCTGGTCATAACGATCATCATCAGAGCCAGTGGTGGCTGCCGACTGCGTTGACTGGTGCGACCCAGAGGACAACTGACTGTTGCGAGAAAAGGACCCCCGATGGGGTAGTGTCAGAGTGCGCTGGTTGGCTGGCTTCACCGTGATGATGAGATTGGAGCTATTGGCCACCATCATGTCCGTGACCTTAAATAAGAACAATGTTCACATTTACAATGTGACAAGAATGTATTTTATTTAACTTTTGAAATTAATTTTACTTTTTTTTAACAATTTTAAAATATCCATAGAGTTCAATTTATTCTGAAAATGTTTTAAATATTGCGGGGTTGTAAGGGGAAGAAAAAGGAGAGTAAAAATAGTGAGAACATTCCAATAAATTAATGGCGAGTATAAGAAAAATATGAATCGGTCATTTCAAAAGGGTCATCTTTTTTCCATTATTGAATACAACAAGTGTATAATCCAAACAGATAGTAATACAAGTTGCTAAAAAAACTGCTATAAAAAGTGAAAATTCCTCTTTTTATAAAACTTACTATAATTATTTTATATCCCTGAGCATTCCTATGTAAAGGGCCATATTTATGGAAATTTGGCTTTATACAAAATATATTCTCTCTTTATTGTAAAATATATATTTTTGGAAATATGGTCTTTTTGAAGTGACAGATTCAATTACTGTAATGACCATTATTTATTATGATCATTTGTAAGAAGAGCATATAACACCAAAACTTGTTTATTGTAATTTTAAAAGGAAAAATTTCAATCAAATATATTTGATTGAAGACAATACTATTTAGCAGGCGCCAGTCTTATATTTATGTCAATTTAGTAAAAATAGATGTTATGTCCATTACATTCAAACTTATTTGAGCAGAGTTAAGCTATTGATAGAAAAAACCTTTACTTCTGGCTATTTTAAGTTTCTTGTTTGGAAATTTCTTGCCAATTAAGTGATCGGCAATTTAAAAATGCAAAATTATTTAATCAGTTTATGTAAGAGATAAATTTGAAGTTCTCATAATCTACATTTCCCACACAAATAATTGAAGGCTTAGTTTAACACCAGAATTTAATTTAATTTTGTACATATTGTATGAACTGAACTAATTCAACTAATGTTTATTTTTCACTATTCAATTTGAGGCAGGTAACCAGATACACATTTGGTGGCAGTAAGCAGTGCCGGATTTAAAGGGGAACTATGCCTCGGGGATATAGTTGCCTCCCCCCGCCCCACCCCCCGCAATCGCCCCTTTCTAATAAAACTTTGAAAATTAGATGTCTCTATAAGCTCGTTGAAGTCGTCTGGCACATTTTTTTGACAATTGAATATCTTTAAAAGTTATTTGCAGTTTGATTCAAGTCCTTCAGCTTGATATTCAAGAATATTGGAAGGTGAGAAATACGTCTTGATGGGGACTTTTTTTAATAAGCAATTTAGAGTAGTCCTCCTGGATTGTTATGACATTTTGGTGCTTCTAAAAGATATTTTAAACAGTCCTCGATAAGATTTTTTTTATTTTAGGTTTTCTAAAAGCTATTTTAAGAGGTCTTTTCAACAGTTTTTTTTTATATATAATGTGGATGTTTCTAAAAGCTATTTCAATTGCTCCTTGTGTAAATTTTTCTGAAAAAATTAGATACCTCTAAGAGCTATTTGAATTGGTCTTTGCTCGGTAATCTGTTTAAAATGGGTTTTTCTTATATGCTATTTTGAATAGTTATATTCTGAATTTTTTTTGAAAATTCAATGCTTTCAGAAACTATTTGGAGTAGTCCTGGTATTAAAATTCTTCAAAATGACATGTATCTATCTATAAGATAATTATAATTATCCCCATCAGATTTTTTCTGACCGATTGCTTTAGAAGTTATTTAAAGTGTTCTTCTCCGCCATATTCTTGAAAAGCGAATGCATCTAGAAGTAATTTTGAGATAAATAATATCAGCCAATTTGAAATGTATCTAGGAGAAGGCAAACCTATTCCAAGAGGGAATTCTTTCCCAGGGAAGGGGGCAGTGTCTCCTGCGATTTCGCCGCCACTGTACCAATCCGGTCACGGAAAACCAAATTATTCTCAAGCCATCCTTAAGTAACGAATTAATACAGTTTGCAGCACTAGTGGTGGGCATGAAAGAAAACTATAAAGACTCCTTTAAAGTAACATGAAATCCTCAAGTAACAACATATTAGAAAAAACATTTTCCAATCTTGAAATTCTTTTAAGAATATATTTAGCGCTTATGGCGTCATACTGTAGTGAGAAAAGGTCATTTTCAAAAATTAATTTAATACAAAAGTAGCGGCTATGTACGATCATCAACAAAGATTGTCTAAAATACTTTTCCTTACTCAGCATGGGAAGTGATTTACTTCATGAAATGGACTTTAAACACATTATTGACATGTTTGTATTGTAAAAAGCGTTGTCATTCACTCTTTATGTAGCCTTACTTTGTTACTATTACATCTGTAAGGGTGACCTGGTGGTCTAAGGGTAAGGTGTCAGACCTCTGTGCTGGCGGCCGGGGTTCAATCCTCGGTCCCGGCACAAATTTATCTGATTACCAAACCCTTCCTTCACCTCTGACAAGACATCTTGTGAATGTGGGGAATGCCAGGCCGCCACCGTGATTCGGATTCCACGTTAAACTGTAGGTCCTTCATTTCATCTCACAATCACCCTACCATTACACGTTAGCGTAAGTGCGTATAACCCGAACAGGTAGTAAGACGCGGTGCTAATAATAATAATAATATTACATCTGTACGAAATTAAACATATCCTCAAAGGCTATGGTGTAATTTACATGAACATGCTTCAGTGGCCACATCATATAAGGTGTCACTCCTGCTTTAAACTAGAGTTCCAATAATGGGGATATCGAGTTTCGAATCCCGGTTGGGATGGTTTTTTTCTAAATGGTTTTCTTCTCATTACCTTCACAAATGTGGGTACACTTTCCCTAAATTCAAACTTTTTTTAACTAAAATTCATTAGTGACTTGCGTAATAATTAGTATGCATATGATATCTATAATCTGAGCCGGTAGTAAGACAAGGTACTAAAAAAATACATGTGTTTATGGAGGGGCCCCCAAACAGTATGCCTCCCCGAGGGCCCCCACATATGTAAAAATGGCACCGACAGTGAGTAAACAACTAATTAATATATACATCAAAATTACTACTAAAACATATTTAAAGTAGAGTGACAAATTGTTTATTTATAATAAAAATATGTTTGTGAAATTAACTGCTTGGTCTTTTAAATGCAAATTATGGTCAATTTGTTGATTTAACATAAATTGACCAAAGCAAACTAACCTTAATTATTATGTGTTTATCATAAAAACAAACACATCACATTGATCACAGTAAACACTTTTTTATATATAAGTTTTAGACAACATTATCATACTCCCATTTTGAAAACAATCTTCTGAGGTCAATTTAAAAAAAATAATCAAATTTTCTATAATTTGACATCAGTAAATTACCCTTAAATTAATTTATTTTAGATAGCTAAAGACACGTTATTATTGTTAGCGTAAACTTGTTATTCAATACATATTTTTAACAGATATTTTTGAAAAAATCAATTCTTACAAAACTCAGTGATTTGTTAACTACTATGGTATGTTTTTTTTTATAGTGCAAACAACTTAACAGATACCCATTTTGAACTAAATCATTAGTCATTATTTAATACATTCAATTAAAAAAAAAGGTCATCAAGAAGTAACCCATAGCTGAATTTCCCCCCTAAAAACAAGTATACAGTGTTATTTGTTACATCCACACTCCCAAGATACTCTTTTGGAACCAAATTGTAAGAGCCGTTTGTATAATATTTCAAGTTTTTGAAAAATCCGTAATCGGTAAACTACCCATACTAAATGAAGTTTTAACTCAAAAACCCGTATATAGTGTTATTTGTTAAACTACACAATCCTCATGTATGCATTTTAAGCAAAATTGTTTTAAGACATTCTCTTAAATATTAGAATTTTCAAAAATGTCCTGTCGGTTCACTGCTCAACAAATTTTTGCCCAAAAACTAATAATAAAGTGCTCTTGGTCTTATCAAACAATTCTTGGATACACACGTTAATCAAAATCGTTGGAACCACTTTTGAAATATTTGGAATTCAACATAGTCAATCATTAGTAAACTACCCTTAATTTGAGGGCTAAGGTCAAAATCAAACAAACATCCAAAGGTATAGTTTTATAAAATCTAACTATTAAGTTTGAACAAATTCCAATGAACCGTTTCAAATCTAGGGACGGACAGACAGTCATGGGGACAGACAAAATGGTAAAACCCACTTTTTTGGATTCGTGTTCACATAAAATGTAAAATTTGTCATAATATAGAGATTGATTTTATCACAATCACAATATTTTCTCTTGATATGATAATCATATATATATATATGAGTATTTGTTAACGGTTATGTTTGAACTGGCTGTTTTAAAGGGCATATTGTGGGCAAAGGTGAATATTAAAATATGAAGTAGAAGAAATATAAGCAATATATTTAGTTTGTTTGGTGTATACAAATTATTGCCATAATCATATTTGTTGCATCATACCACTTAAATAAGAGCTGATTTGTCATTATTTTTAACAAAAATAACACTTTTGTTACCAGCACCCGCTACATTTATCGCTCGGTTCAAGACATCACTCTTGCAATACACTTGAGAGCCAGTGAGAGGGAGATCGGGGTTTGTTCAAATCTCATCAAGGTGAATCAAGGATGGTTTTTCCTAAATAATTTCCCACTATTCCTCCATACAAATGCAAGTACTCCCCCCCCCCTCCTCCCCAACTTAACCTTCCTCATTCCTAACAAATTAGCGCAATTATTACATATGAGTATAACCGGAACGGGTGGTACAACACAGCGCTAAATAAACATATCAGGATCTCTATTAATTTAATGTATCGAGGGCAGGAGCAGGGGCGCCACTTACCTGGTCCAAAGTCTTGCCCACGACTTCTATGCCGTTCACCTCCAGGACCTCATCGTTGACCGCAAGCAGTCCTGTGCTCTCGGCCAACCCGCCGGGCACCAGTCTAGAGATGAAGATACCGGGGACCTTCTCTAGGCCCGCAGGGGTCACGCGCACAGACGTGCCATCGCGGATGTAGAACCCGAGGGGCTTGTCTGAGCCGTGTTTAAGGAGGCGCACCCTGCGACAAGTCTCCGGCACAATGTCCACATCGATGATGGCCGACACCTGATGTCACGGCCAACAGAGAGGTTTGTGTGCAATTAATGAATGTACCAATTACCCTTATTTAGTTCTAGGATTAACAATTAGACCAGATACCGCTAATTGGACACTTAGCAATACGATTCAGTGGTAGAATGGTCAAGAAAAGAATGTCAAGCTTGAGGCATGATCCATGATTCCGTGCGGCTCACGGACCTTTTGATGAACCAACATACAATCCAGGCCGATTTTTATTTTTATAAACAATGAAGAACTATACAAATTGAGACAATGCCCATTTTTAAATTGAGCATTGTTTTGTGCAATTCAGTAAGATTTGATGGTGTACCAAATTTTTCATTCTTTACTCTCTAAAGGTAGATTCCCAAAAATTACTTAATTTCAGGTTAGCTACAATACTTTGACTGTAAAATTCCTTGACTTTTCCAGATGATATTTAAAAAATAATCCCGAACATAACCTTCTCGCAGTTTTTCTTGGTAAAAAGTCATTTTTTCATTTATTTCAATGGTCACATATTTTCCAACAACAATATTAACAGCTGTTAAACATCAACATTCTTATAATTCTAGTAATTATGGTTTTAGATATTAATTGTGGTCCTGTGTAAGAATGCCAGATATCCAAGCAATGCATTTTGTTAACATAGAGAAACAAAATCTCTCACTTTCGTCAATATATTTAGGTGCAGACTCGATCTAGTATCTAAAGTCCCTAGCTTTTACCTTTCTGTAACCCTGCCTGTAACAAACATAAATTTACACACCAAATATGTGCAATGTTTGGCGGAACACACGTTTGTGTACAGTTTTCTCTCTCTAATAAAATGGAACGAATACCAGAGTAGTCACGGCTTAAGGACACGCATTTGTCATCAATTATGAAAGTGACTTCAACACAGGATCCCGGTCACGAGCAATGTTTTTTAATAGTTTTTCACTATTGATCCACACAAATGCGGGTCACCTCTCACTAAATTAAACCCTCACCATCTGTAGCATAATTAATACTGATGTAATTGCGGTGATGAAAAAAAACCACACTTAGCAAAGTAACAACTCAGATTTTACCAAAAGGTTCGGTTATCAATGGGACTCAAATTTGAGGACTTTAGATCAATAGAAAGATACACTACCAGCTGCGCTAGTATCTGATAGAGTCAAATTTATTGGAAAGAGTCTTTTAGAAAATAGAAATCAATTTTGTCCCCAAACTGACCAAATTTTATTATTTTGTTAATGTTATTTCAAAATTATTGATACTATCCTGTAGCATAAACTAAAAATTTATAGTTAAGGCAGTAAATCGAATTCAATTTTGAGATAGAGGGGAGGGGTTTAGAATCCACCACCTCCTAATAGCCCGATTCGCAGAAAATCTATGAATATTTAATAGCTCTAGAAATTATTTAACTTATTTTTGTGGTGACTAAGGGTAAATATTTACATATCGATGAGATAGTTTCAGTACTTTTTTTTAGTTTATATTAGGTATCTAAATAAAAATCACTCATATGTGCCGAGTATGTTGGACACTTTTCTTGAGTTCATAAATAAAGGTTGACATTTTTTTTAACACGATTAAAAAGCAGTTTATTTAAAACTCTCAATCTATTTTGATAACATTAACTCTTCTTTTTATGATCAAAAACAGTTTCCAAATGTGAATAGGATTTTCTCATTTTCAAGGAAACTAAATTTGGAGGATATTTTTATCGTAAAATTAGATATTGATAATTATTATTGTTTGAAATAAATTTGAATTAATCATCGGCTCTATGCTGTGATCAAGACATCCAAGAATATATTATATGCCTGCGTCAACTAACCAGCTCGAGTATCTTTGTCAATTTGAAATTTGAATCCAAATCAGATCAAATACTTAGCTGTATCCGAAATTGAATGTGATACAAAAGATTCTGAAGTTTTAAGTGCACTTTAAATGTGCATAGCATGGTTTGTTTATCAAGTTGTAAAATGTAATCTATGACCCATGCTGGGTGCTGATAATATCAATCAAAAGTGACAACTAAGAGCACAGGACTTGGTATGGTGTGAATATATCTAGCTCTTGAGGCTTTAGAGAGAGCTGCAGGTTACCTGTCTGAAGTCATGAGGGTTGGAGATGGGCAGGTGAGACTTGGGTCTGTTTGGGGTGCCGAGTATGCTTGAGATCAGGTTACGAGGTTTGTACGTCCCATAGCCGTTCAATTCCTCTAGGCTCTCTCCTGTAACAAGACAACGTTCACATGATACAGGGGACTATGTTCACATGATACAGGGGACTATGTTCACATGATACAGGGGACTATGTTCACATGATACAGAGGACTATGTTCACATGATACAGAGGACTATGTTCACATGATACAGGGGACTATGTTCACATGATACAGGGGACTATGTTCACATGATACAGAGGACTATGTTCACATGATACAGAGGACTATGTTCACATTATAAGGAGGACTATGTTCACATGATAAGGAGGACTATGTTCACATGATAAGGAGGACTATGTTCACATGATACAGGGGACTATGTTCACATGATACAGGGGACTATGTTCACATGATACAGAGGACTATGTTCACATGATACAGGGGACTATGTTCACATGATACAGGGGACTATGTTCACATGATACAGGGGACTATGTTCACATGATACAGGGGACTATGTTCACATGATACAGGGGACTATGTCACAGGAGACAATGTTCTTTCACTGCAATCTAGCTAGACCTACAATGGGTCAATTGACCACCAGTACAATCTAGACCTACAGTAGCCCATTTGACCACCAGTACAATCTAGACCTACAGTAGCCCAGTTGACCCCCAGTACAATATAGACCTACAGTAGCCCAGTTGACCCCCAGTACAATATAGACCTACGGTAGCCCAGTTTACCACCAGTACAATCTAGACCTACAGTAGCCCAGTTGACCACCAGTACAATTTAGACCTTCAGTAGCCCAGTTGACCACCAGTACAATTTAGACCTACAGTAGGCCAGTTGACCACCAGTACAATATAGACCTACAGTAGCCCAGTTGACCACCAGTACAATTTAGACCTACAGTAGCCCAGTTAACCACCAGTACAATATAGACCTACAATAGCCCAGTTACGCACAAACTTATTGAAGATATTTAATACAAGATGATAAAAAAATAAGGCTCTTAAAAGACTTAAGTTTAAACACAATTATATATAAATATAAAGCGGGTTCTCGAAATAAAACAAAATGATTACTTTTAAAGTTCTCAATGAAACTAAGAAAGTTATTATCAAACCAATAGATTTCTGTACCATCGGGTGGTTTAGTTCAAAAGATTTCATGTGAGCCTTGCAGAGACTATACCCGTGACGGGGGAAAGATGATGCGCTCATGCGCTTATTCACGCCGTGGCTCATTGAAATATTAATTAAAATTGTAGACGTTCTACTGTGACGACGTGTGCTGTCACTGCAGTCACATTTGGTGAACATCTCCTAACAATCCCAAAGTGGAACCAACACCGGCAACTAGCTTTGTGCACAGGATGTCACGTCGACATTCCTATAAGGCGCGCTAATTAAATACAAAGAATTAACTCTCTCCATGTTAAGATTTGTGACGCGGAATGCGGAAAAAACATAACCACGGCGCGATGAAGCCTTCCAAGTCCATGTCAGAGCTCGGCTGTGTGTCTCTCCAGTTTTCATAGTAAATAGTAAATATAGCACTTGTTTGACTCCAAGTGTCTTCAGTGTGGATACGGCACTTGTTTGTGAGTCTCCAACAATCTTCAGCGTGGATACGGCACTTGTTTGTTAGACTTCACGGCCCCGTGAGCTCGCGATAGAAATGCAAAGCTCATTTAGTCTAGTTTGCCGCTGTGAGGTCGGGGTTCAAGTCCCGGCTAGGTACGTATAGCGAGACACGGTGATGTATATATTTACGCGCCCGCCGCGTTCTCACGCGAAGACAGACGAGAACTTTCACACGTAATTTATTACAGCGGTGTGATCAGACGGCCAACATTTTCTATATTATGAAACGAAATCAGGTAATAAGGTCACGGCTCCCAGGTTTCTTTTAAAAGTGTATTTACTTCAGTTCGAAATGACAAATTGAAAATAAAACTAAGATATGTATTGTTTTTAGTAGAGTTAATATTTGCTATGCGTCATTTAGAAAGGAAGGTGATGAGGAACGTATTCCCTTGACCTTTTCGAATTAAAAACGTTGTCTAGACTCGAAACTAGTACTTCCGTTTGACGTGACGATGACATGATCACAATTTTTTAAATTATTGTTAAACAAACGGGGCCACAAACACATACATAAGGGTCGAAGCCGGGGTGTGGGGGTGGGACCCGCCCCCCTACCATAAAATAGGATATTTTGTTAAATGTAAAATCTGATACAGGTAATCAATTGTTCTTATGTCCAACCAGATATGTATGTATCTCTGTCGAAATTTGATTTCTTCTTCTTCTTCCCCTGAGAAAAATTCCTGGCTACTCCCTGATACAGATTTTATTTATCTGGATATACTGGAGTAAAGTATTAATTGAAGGACACCTCAGTGGTGGAGCGCAAATCCAAAGGTCACGAGTTCGATTACCGTGTCCAAGTTGTCAATTTTCACTAAACTAAATAGTCAAAATTACTTTATATCACTCCCATAAACGGAAATAATGGTTCCAAAGTGTTGGAAGCTAGTGTTTAACTTTCTCGAACTTCGCCATGTCTACGGTGCGCGATGTAAACATGTATCCTCCACAAAGAAGATACCTGCTTGTACCTAGGAGATAAACTCGCGGATAGAGATATATATATATACTATGGCAGGCTAACAACTTTAACTCAGACGATAAGTCCTGCAACAACAGTCTCCTCAGAAACCAAACTCTTGTTTTCCTCATACCAGACCTGTACGCTCTTATCTAAACAGGACAAGAGCGGCTTGGCGGTAAAAGAGCTCTTCTCCACGAGAGGGGTTGTATTCAATCCACAGCTCCGTGTGACTCTTAAGAGGTCACAGAGAGCAGGGTATACAATGTGACTCTTGGAGGTCAGAGAGAGCACGGTACACAATGTGACTCTTGGAGGTCAGAGAGAGCAGGGTACACAATGTGACTCTTAAGAGGTCACAGAGAGCAGGGTACACAATGTGACTCTTGGAGGTCAGAGAGAGCAGGGTATACAATGTGACTCTTGGAGGTCAGAGAGAGCAGGGTATACAATGTGACTCTTAAGAGGTCACAGAGAGCAGGGTATACAATGTGACTATTGGTGGTCAGAGAGAGAGCAGGGTATACAATGTGACTCTTGGAGGTCACAGAGAGCAGGGTATACAATGTGACTCTTGGAGGTCAGAGAGAGAGCAGGGTATACAATGTGACTCTTGGAGGTCAGAGAGAGCAGGGTAATACAATGTTTTTTATTCTAAAACTGGTCCGGAAGAAAAATAAAAAATTTACAACTCTTTCTAATGCATATAAACTCTTTAAGCTTAATTTTTAGATTGTATTTTAGCTTTAACTCAACTTTTAAGCTTATAGATTATTTAAGCCATCTTAAGCAACCAAAATAAGTTGTTTTATTTGACCCTAGATAGTACATGGCTTATTTTTATTTTTAGTCATTTCATTTTTAATTTATTTGAGGTATTTAGAGTTCACTTTCTGAACCGGTCGATTATATCAGCACACGACTTATAAACTAACTTAAATCTAGAACAGCCACAATCTCCAGCCCTCACCGTAAATTCAACATTGTGAAAGGGAAACCCACATTATACCAATGAGCAATTTTTCGGTCATGCCAGGAATCATCGAACCTGGGACCTTTAGCTCATGAGACATATGCTAGCGACTGAGTTAAGTCGGATTTTATTTACGGTCAAAATACAGAAATATTCATATGCACCTTAAATATTATACCTGAAGTTCTTCAAAGCTTTTTCTTTTCAGCACAGATGCAATTCATAATGATTTTTGCTCATGGAGTTTGTTAGCTGCATTCTTTTTCTGGACTTATTTTCTTTTCATAAGAAATTTGTTCTTCTTATTATGAAAAGCCCTCTTCTTTTCTTAACTTTCTACTCTAAAAGTTTCTTCTTTTGCCCTTTCTCTTTCTTTCTCCTTATCTTTTATCTCTGCTTAGTTTCCTCTAAGTACTGACGATACATACTTCTTGCATTTCTTTATGTGATTGGAACATAACTATAAGGCATGCATTCAAAGCTCTCAGCAGCTACTTGCTATGTAATCACATGTCCAGATGTTGAAAAGCCTCTCTCAACATCGCCATCACCATGTTGCAATGAAAGATGAACTACCTTTGGCACTTTCTTGTATTGAGTGTCATTAATTACGTTCTTTACTTCACGAACTTTTTTAAGAAATGTTTCAAGGTCTCCATCACCGAGGAGGCATTTTAACGTCGTAACCGGAACAAAAAAGTTAAAACTTATCAATTTTAAACGACAAAGGGCCTACATTTCTGCAACTTGCCTAGACAATTTCTACTAAACATTACCCAAATTTATATAAACAATTCAAAGAACTTTCATATACCTACCTATAGGGACTTTCAGAGACTTGTTTCAGTTAGGGACTTCAGGGACAAAGTTTGAGCTCTGCAATATGTCCGCGATGTTAACCAACATGTGTTGGTTCAATAAAGAAACCACCAGAACATGGAGGCTGATTTGGGAGGTTCGGCGCATGCGCTGTCAAACAGTGTCCAACTTTAACGATGCACGGGTTATGTTTTCAGTTTAGCTTAACATCTTGGTTTAAATAGTTTTGTGGTAATGGAATGGAACAAAGCAAACACAGCTAAACTAAATGAGTTGTATCCAAAGTATTTTGTTCTTTGGAACGTTATCTCGGCTGATCACAGGAATTCAAATAACCGAGGAGATACACTTACTGCAATAGCTAATGTTTGTGTCTGTAAGAGTAGAACTACACTTCCTGTCAACACAATAAATTAAGAAATGGCAAGAAATCCGTCGTTCTTCGTGTCAAGAAATGTGTAGACTGTAGAGTGATTAAAAACTAGAGGAGGTCCCAGGGTATTTATTGGTATAGATAAACGCGGCTTAATTTCACCCTATATTGGCCTCACAAAGATAAGCACGCAATCATGTGTTGTGAGGATGTGTTGTAGTATTTTGACATGATCACTACTCAAATTGTTTCTAGAACTGGGGGTCGTAAGCCAATTTTTGATGGATCACGAAAGAGGTTTTGAATTGTGAACATTTTATAGTTATTTGAAAAGAGAAAATCATTAAAAAAATGTGAAAGTAAAAAAACCAAAGTAAAAAATACTTGAATTGAAAAATAACACCTTCCCCCTTTCATGTTTATTAAAGATAGATGGATCGCGAGAGTTCGTCTTTCTCAAAATGGTGTCACGGTTCTAAATAGTTTGGGAAGCACTGGTGTAGAGGCAATCAACGTTTCAAAGTTTCTCGGGGAAATGGGGGAAGGGTGGGAGGGGTACGGGACCCCCTCTCACTCTGACGCTCCCTCTAGCCCAAAAAAGAAAAACATCCAAGTACACCCCGGCATATCACATTTGATTTACACATTCCCTTAGAACGTTTTTATGAGCTGACCAAAGGTTTCACTTTTCCCGTGAGTCAATTCGAAATACTTGATAGGTCCTGGTTCCTGTTCGGTTATTAACTAGGGTCTGGAGCTTGAACACACACACACACACACACACACATATATATATATATATATATATATATATATATATATATATATAGAGAGAGAGAGACTACTAGTTTTGGTACCATTAAAATATTTACAAAGTACGAGTTATTTATAAAAAAAAAATCAGGAGCACAATTTATTAATAACTCAGGGTGCCATTTGGACAGGAGATCATTTTATTTTTATTTGCCGTAACTTTAAAAAATAACAAAAATTATTATTATTATTAGCACCGCGTCTTACTACCCGTTCGGGTTATAAAGAGACTGCCTTTATTATCTAGTGTTCAAAGTTCCTGGCTGCAGACCAGAGGTCCTGGGTTCTATACCCAATGCTTCCAGATTTTCTGTTTAGCATAGGTCTATAAAGGGATCAAATTCAACCTTTTGAGGACAAATGAGGATATACTTGTATAAAGTAGCAGCTCCGATATAGAAAACAGAGATTAGCGGCCAGAGGGTTCGTTGTGTTGATCAGAAGACAACCTCTATTGGCAGAAGTTGGCACTATCTTCGCCAAATGATGGCGACCACTATATAGATATGGCTCGATAGCGGGTTGACGACAATGCGTTTTTAAAATTATTTTACTTTATTTTCAAATTAACATATAAAAAACTTATAAGTACATTTTTAATTTAAAATGTTAGTACTTTCTTGAAGTCCTTTATTTGTAGACACCAACATAATAAACGAGTTTACAGGTGTGCAATTTATAAACCTAATGTAATTTACCTTAACAACCATCCGCGCAGGGTAGTATTTATGTTAAATATTGGTGGATTAGGCACCTTCAACTAAACAACAAGAAATGGTCAAAAGGTGGATTGGCCACTTGAGAGTCTATATTAAAGTCGCAAGCAGACATCCAGCTGAACTTTAGCTGCTCCGTAAAGCAGGGTTTCTCAAACTGTAGTTCGCGACCTCATATGGGGTTGCGAAAAATGTGTCAACAGTGAAAGGTTTCTGAACGGAAAATGGCCAAAAATTAATTCAAAATCAAACACGTAATGAATGTGGCACCACGCGACTTCACTGATTTAATTGAAAGAGTTATCATTGATCATCTGAAGTGCCTGGAGAGACAGTTTGAAAAATACTGCCCTTCAAATTTTGATTCTAATTAACTAAGTTGGGTTAATAAGCCATACTCCATTGAAATCAAACACGTAAGCCATCCGCCGTTAAAAGTTCTAGAATTTACTGAGGTATTAAAACTTGAGTTTCCTAAAAAAAAATATCGTTAAATGAATTTTGGCTTGGGATTAGAAGAGAATTGCCAATAATTTTTTGAAATTGCCTTAAACATACTTCTGTCCCAGCAATGACGATTATAAAATCAAATATCGATCAACTTTGAAAAACGTTAAAGATGTTCTAAGTCCTGCAATATCAAATATTCAGCCAAAATTTCGTTATTTATGTAAAAATAGACAAGCACATCAATTTCACTAGTATGCAAATATGATTTAGATTTTTAATAATTGGTAAATTAGGCCTAATATGTATGCCAAAGAATAGTTTTAAATTTATTATTAGTATTATTATTTGTTATCAGCAAATAATTGATTTTTATACATATTTTATTTACCTCACACCCGGGGCCGTGTAGAAATGTTTAGGACGAAAAAGGGGTCGCGAGTGGAAAAAGTTCTTCAAGACACCTTACCGAAAAGTATGTCAAAAGTATAATTGGGCTAATTCTTATTGAGAGAAGGTGTTTGGTTAGGTTAGTTTAGGTTAGGCTCAATCTACCTAAGGAGTGGTAAGTAGGGGGTAGGAAATGTTGGTGGTAGCCTGAGATTAAAAGCAGTACCCGGTCCACCAACGTCTATTTTCGAAAGTAAATAGATAAATACAATTTTTTCGCCGAGACAAATGTTTGAAAATGGATCTTTAGTACATTTATTGGTTATAAATCAAACTTCTTACTCTGAAAACCATAGAATCAAAAATGTTTTACCAGAAACGTTTAGAAAACAAGAAAATGAGTTTAAAAAGCTCCGTGAAAATAGTTTTAAAATGTTTCAGTAAATTAAATTTGGCCAGCACCTAAACAGCTGGGTGGAATGTCCCGCCCTTGCCTATATGGGATGATATGAGTCACACATGTCAACAGACCATACATACATACACAGGGAGTCAATAGAACCACCTGGCACAGAGCATGCCGACACACAGATTAAAAGCCGGCACTAATCGATGGTACAGTCACCTACAAAGCGATGGCACAATTTCAGGCGAACATCGATTCTCTCCAAACGTTGTCGGCAGACAGGAAAACAGAAATAGCTAGATGCATTCAGAGACACGATTAGACATTCAAATAAATAGTATTGAGCTATTGGATATCAGAGAATACCAACTAATACTCTACAAAGGTTTGTAAAATATAAGTATCGGCCATACAGAACACAATTCTCTCGACCTGGAAGGTCGGGGGTTCAGTTAATATTATGTAGTTTCTTTATTTTATTCCCTGACTCGCTTCAGAGGTCCACGCGCTAAGGCGTCACACTCGCGATAGAGCAGAATGCCAATGACGGGGAGACTGAGTTCCAATCCCGACAGATGTGCTAAGGGTGAGGTTTAATAAATGGTTACTCCCTCTAACCTCCATGCCAACGCGGGTACATTTCCTTCAAAAGTGTGCCTCACTTAACGTTATTCCACTAGCGTAATCAATGTATACGTACAAACCATGCTAAGATGTGGTGGAAAATATTCAATAGCAATAAATCAATTTTCTGACGTAATATGCAAATCAAATCTGTTTTCGGTGGCTGAATGTGCAACTAGTTTATGAACGTCAAGAAACCTTTTAAATCCATTCCTTCTGTTCGTGAACGACCAAAGCACATGATGACTTACAAGAGACCTGTAAAAGAGATCAAACCCTTGCGGAATGTCAGCTACTGCCGTGGCTAGGTTAGGACTTACAAACTAAATTAAATATAGAGCAGACACAACACCCAGACCCCTGCCGTTAATTTAACAGTGTGATAGGGGAGCCTTGTTCGGCCATGCCGGGAGGGACCTTTAGCTCAGTAAGTAGACACACTACCGACTAAGCCAAGGCGTTAGACATTTGATAGCCAACTATACATGTTTATAAGAAATAGTCTAACCACGAATATGGTCCCAAACATACCTTCAAATATAGATCAGAATCATCACAGAAGCTGTTTGGAAACGCAAGTTAGATCATACAAACCCACACTCCTCACAGAGATAATGTAACTAATCCTGATTGAATACAGACCCAGGGAACAGTAGAGCCAATCATTGGGCAAGAAACACAATAGTGATTGTTACCAACATAATGTTCATTCAAACATACATCACAGAGGAATGAGTGGATAGACTAAGTGTTCGGGGGTATTTTAGGAAGTGGTAGTCTTCAGTGTAATTTTCTAACGAGTTCCGGCGAATGTCGACTTATTCGAGCTTGGCTGTATGCCGAAAGCAACAGCTAACCCTAAATTATAAATGTATCACCTTTAGCTTATTATGTGAGGAGGTAATTTTCAAATACATCAAGTCATACTTTTTTTGGTAATAAAATAATTGTACATTTTATGGTTTATAATGCTGAACCAAGCTCAAACAAATCATTTTTTTAGAATTGTTCGAACTCACAATACAATTTTTAATGTATTTAACAAAAATACAGTCAAGGGTTGATATAATTTTACCCAGCATAAGAAAACACCTGAATTTTATTTAAAAAACACACAAAAACCCAAAATAAACCATTTATGTTTAGGATACAAATCAATCCTCTAAATTTTGAAAATGGTTAGTCATTCTGTTGAAAAACTTTTGGTTCAAACCCAATAATAATACATTAATTGTATTTGGTGTTATACACGATTTTTGAAATTACAGATTGTGTACAATAGACTAAGCTATAAAAATGTTGTGAAAATGTAATTAAAATAATCTTTAATATAACCTTAATAATAACGAGGATGTGTATTTTAATAGGAAAGTGGGGTTTCCCTATATACTATATACATTTATAGTCAATTTCCTCAATGAGGCTGGCCGATGGACGCTAAAACAATAAATACGGTCATTGCAGTTGGTCGAAGTCTTTACTCTGGCAAAAAGTTTATTTTCCAGAGTCCATTGTTGAAACAGAATATTACGTCTAAAAGAAAATTCTACCGTTGGTGTATAATTTGAAATTAATATTATTCTTTGATTTTGGAGCAATAAATTTTAAAAGGTGAATGAATAGTTGAAATTGTGGTAGAATACAAAGGATGAATCAAGACTAAAATTAAGCTTGATATATCACCTCATGTGAATGGAGTCTTGTAGTGTCTTCTACCAATTGTTGAAACTGTTACTAGATCAGACAAACTCGCTTGTCATAGCCGTGGTCTGGAGGTAATTAATTATAGCTGTGCCAAGTACCATTTTTCTAGTCGTTTGTAACACTTTTAGTGTAATTGGCACCAATAAAACCTGCCATTATCACTATGCTTTATTCCAATGAATCTCCTTTACAAGTCCAGGTCCTTTTGGATCCAAAATGCAAAGCCTTGCTTCTTCTTACCTCTCCCCCCTCCCCCAATTCTAGAGTTCATTTCTTTCCTCCTTGTATAGTGCGGCCATTATGAGTCTCTTAGAAAACATAAAAAAAATACACCTGAGTAGGATGGTTTTAAAACGTGGACGGAATATCTGGACAAAACCAAGGTAAAAAATATTTCTTGATCTGATAAATGTATTGTTATTATTATTATGCGTTTCCTTCGACGCAATGTAATGTCCGCTGAAAACAATAAGTTTAAAATGAATATATCGAGAATTAAATGTATTATGACCTATGGCTGCATGGCGCGCTAGTCGCGTCAAAATAGATAAACACTTGAGAATAAATTAAAACTAAATAAAAATCTAAACCGACATAATTAAAATAATCTTTTATTAGGTTGAACAAAATAATATGTTCAACAAGCAACTTAACTTAGGATAATATAATTTTAAGGTACCTAAACTGTAATAATGCTAGGCCCTAGAAATAATACTTTTGTCACAAATTCAAATGATATAGCAAAAGTTGTTACCTTTTATCTTCAGGTACAGAAAGCAGCAAAACAATTCTTTATATGGCTTTCCAGTAATTTGATACATGGTCTCCCTCCCACCTCTTTCTATTCCTTCTACACAAACAGTCTTTATCAACCTGCTAGCTTATACATTATTATTGTCAATAACTACATTGTTGCATTGTTTTCCTTTATTATGTCTCTTATTACATTACAATTAGAATAAATACGTTTCCCTGGATCCCGAATAATAAATAAATTTGAATTATTGGTTTAATCAGGTAACATACATAATATATTTAATTAAAACATAAAAACCAATAAAACCCAAAATAGCCAATAAAACCCAATATAACCCAACTATTTTTTAATAACCCATTTTTTTTCAATCCTGATACAGTCATTTGCATATTATTTAAATTGAACCTCTCCTGCCACGAGTATTAAAGCAACAATCCTGTTACACAAACCACAGCTGTTATCAACACGATCGTGGGTTTGTGTTTTGTTGACAAAAGTTTTATATCATACATAGTTGAGATCATTTTGCCAATCTTCACCAAAAATTATGTCCATTAAGTTATTCATCTTTCAACGTATGACCAAGAGGCACTTCTTGGCTGATTATAGCGTTGTTGTGGTCTTTTCCCCTGAAGTGCTTGAACACCCAACAATGATCAAATTGAGCCAAAACATTACTGTCAATGCCATTCAAACAACCAACGACAGAGCCGCAAGGAGTCTCACAGCTGCCCTCCCATTGGATATTGTAGGCCTACTTAATATGTGATTATAGCGCTACATGGGACTTATTTATGGGCGTAGGGACGGGGCTCTACGAGGGGCTCAACAGCCCCACCCCGAAATTAAATTATCTCTATGCCCATGGGCACTTTATGCTTTTTTTTTATCGAAACCGATTTCATATACAAATTCAGCTCAGAAAATATAAATAGCTAGTGAGTATATATAAACATTAAGCTATGTAGGCCTAAGTCCGAAAAAAAAACAAAGTGCTTTGTGAAAGTTACCTCCTTTCAATGAATAACCGAAGTCATCGTTTTGTCAGCATGTTTTTTATTTTTTATTCCAATTTTTTTTTCACTAAGTCTTACTATCCGTTCGGGTTATACGCTTAAATACTAATCACACTAATGTGTTAGGCACAAGTTTAAAGTGTACCTGAATTTGTGAATAGAGCGAAAAACCATTAAGGTAACCCACCTTCAGTGACCCAGCCGGGATTCTACCCTCGCCCTCCCAGTCCAGTATATTGCGTGTGTGTCGCTTTCGAACATCGAGGTGGGTTTGGTTTTGTTGATGTATTTTAAGTTTTGTTTGTATTTGGGCAAACTGGGCCTTTCGTACGAACAAAATGGCCTGTCTAAGGGTTCGACCAGACTGACAAGCGAGTGAGCGACTGGGCGGCCAGACTGGCGAGCGCGTGATTAGCAGTTAGCTCCCGATAGTTGTTGACAAGAAGCCAAAGGTTCGAATATTGGCTCAGTAAACTTAGGGTGGTTTTAACAAATGATTTATTGTTGTGGTTTTATCATCCTCTCTCCACGCTAATGGTGATGATTTGTAAAGGTCTGCTTTGATTATTATATTGAAGTATTTTAACATAACAGTTTTACATATATATATAGCTATGGTATGTTATTTATAGGTATGGTTTATGATCTTACCAATTAAATTATGCCGTTTGTAGCTAGTGTGCTAAGCCTAACGATACTTATAAAAAAAAGTCAATTATCATGTCAAAATGAGAAGTTTCCCTAGCACTCAAAGAACCAACATACAATAATACTGCCTAGCGCCTGTAAACTAGACTGTTCCGGCTCGAGCGCGCTCCAGTCTGGCCACCTATCATTACAACCAATGTGTTCTATTTTATATTTTAGTCGCTCGCTCCAGTCTGGCCATATCTGGCCATACCCTAATAGTCAGTCAATCCATTCCCGGAGAAATCTTAAAGAGTCACCGGGAATCAAACAAGGGAGCCTTTGATAAATAAACATACATTCTACCAATATAGCAACGGTCCAATTTTCATAAGAAGAACCTCAACTGACAGCTATTATAGTGACTAGATCTAATTTTATGAAGGTATTAAGTCAGGTCATGTGATCAACAGCTTTCACAAACTAAGTGAAGTGGTCAACTCCCCCTTAACGTGTGTGGCTGTAATATTCCGTGGCTTCATTGTTCTTGAGACAAAGCAAAGGTGAGTCAAAGACGTGTGAGATTACGACTCGCAACGAGTGGATTAGAACAACGCGATTGCGATTGTACGATTCTCGTTTTGATAACCTACCGTTATCGGGACAGGATGAGGAAATTAGGATATGCATAGTAAACCATTTAGGAAAAAAAACTTCCAATACACCAGGCCGGGATTTTATCCTGGACCTCCCCTTAAGTGGCAAACGAGCCTAACCCTTAGTCCACGTGTCCGGGTGTTTAGTGTGTTTCTGTTGAGCATAACCCACTTCATGATGCTTTGTGCTAGGTTTGATTTCTTACGTCACTCTAATACGTTGTTTTCATCTCTCTCTCTCTCTCTCTCTCTCTCTCTCTCTCTCTCTTCAAGAAGCGTTATTAAATGTAGGACACCAATAAAATAATTACTTTATGCTCGCTTTGTTTTTAAAACACATTTTCATGTTTCAATCTATATATTATACTGAAAGCTGTATCGCTCGTTGTTATAGTTTCCTGGTAAACTCTCCTAAACCGATACTTTCGCAAACCCAGTAGCCGTTGGCTACCTCTTAACCTAATGCTGCCGCTTGCTCATGTTCACAAGTTTGTGACAACAATTTGTTAAAATCAAGTAATTCTTGTGATTTATCTCGAATTATTTCGTTCGATACAGACCTGTAAAAGTGTTGTAAACTGAACACCAAATCCGATAAACGAGTCTGAAAAACGACCCACGCTCCTGGAATTTGTTGTGTGGATGTTTTCGAAAATATAGTCCTTCTGCTACTCAGACTAAAGGAATCCAATTAAGATCTTATGAATGAGTGAGTGTTCTGAAAATGGCGAGTTTTACTACTGCAATCATGTATGAATGACGTTTATGGCTGTTCTAGCTAACAAAAGCCCTCCCACAAACCTTTATTTAGGAAAGGGTAAGGAAACATTTGAAAGTGTTGAAGAGTGAGAAAGATGCGAAAAAAAATAACACGAGTTTAATTATTATTCCCGAAAGAAGCTGAGTCATGCCCATTTTTCCAGACACTTCAGAGCAACTCTGGGCAAATTTTCGGCCCATAAAATATTTTTACGCGGCCCGCATGATTTTTTTTATTACTAGGATTAAAAAAAGTATTCTTATGTAAGTACAGTATATATAATTTTTATTCAACACACCGGTTAAAATCTAAGACCTTTTAATAATCTTAATTATTAAATTTACACCTGGCAAAGGCCATCAAAGACGATTAAACGATGACAGATTTGAAAAAATTGCATTCATCTCAAAGTTATAGATTGTTTTTTTTAAATGACCTTTATTATATTATATATACATATATATGTGTATATATATATATATTTATATATATACACTCTCACACATAGGAGCACAAAGCGATAGACAGCCAAGTAGCCGACACGAGTAAACCCACTAACTGGTAGCCAAACAGAGATGGACCTAGTTAATAGTTGCTCAAGTTACAGAGAAGGTAATACAATATCAACAAAGTGATCAACATGGGCTAAGATAGTGAGGGTCAGGAAGGCCCGGAACCCCTTCCCCCTCAAACCCTTGGATTTGATGAACCTCTAAAAGGGTAAGGTTCACTTAAAGGTGTAGTTTTTTATGTTAGTATTTACCTAGACGTTCCACTCTCCGGAACGTATTATTAAAACATGAGCTTTGTTATAATTTCAAACAAATTATTATTTGGAAGCACATGCTAGGCGATCATTCACATCATATGATGATAGCCCTTACATTTTACTCTTTATATAGATTTTATATCCATATATATATAAACATACACAAGACCATTACGTCAGCCTCCAACCAAGCCATACCGACCGAGGACCGCCGTTTGTTGACCCAGATAGTGCCAACTTGTGCGGATAAAGGGTGTCATGTGGTCAACACAACGAGCCCTCTGGCCATCAATCTCGGTTTTTTAGACCAGAACCACATTTTTTGTCCATTCAAGTAGCTCCTCATTTGCTCCCACAGCTGGAAGTGGCGGGAATCAATCCCGGGACCCCTGGATTTGTAACCAGGAGCTCTGACCACTAGACCACACAGACGAAACATCAACACAATATATCAGAATACTCTCAACAGATACATTGGTGGACTAACATTCTAGCCTAGAAAAATATTATTTTATGTATTCTTATGTTCTTTTTGGCACCGGGTCTTACTACCCAATCGAGTTACACACCTATACTAATTACGCTAATGTGAGAGGGGTTAGGGAGGTTGTGTGTATATGAAGTGTGCCCGAATTTACATGGAGGGAGAGTGGAAAAACCACCCTGTCAAAGGCAGTCTTGTATATTTTGAGAAAAGCGCCTTAGACCATGCGGCCACCAAAGCGGCTCTTTCTAATTTATTTCCTCTTATAAACCCACTTTTACTAGGTTTGGCTCTTATAACCGGTATTTCGAAAACAAAATTTTTAAATTCTCAAGAATCCTAAAGTCTTCTGTTCCAAACATAGATGGAGTCATTTTTACTAATAAAAATGTATTATTTCCGTTTGTTAGTCAAATTGATAAAAATTAAAGTTTATTTTACATAAAAACTAATATGGTCTTAAAGCGAAACAGTTATATATTATATGTTTTTATTTTTTAAATAAAAATAAATAAAACAAATAGATTTTTAAAAAAATACGTCGTCTTCGCAATGTCACTGCTCACGGATAATTTCGATAGCCTTCAAAGTCGATTAAGACATCGATAGTAATGTAAACTGGACAGTTGACTGTCGTGTCTGCACAACCAACGGCCATTCCATCATCAAAATATGACGAATGCCGTCGAACTCGCACCTTTAGAGAAACTTCAAGGAGTTCTGTCGAATTTAAGGTAAATACATACAGCTTTCCTAACTTATAAATATTTTTTATGGACTATTAAAGTTTCTGAAACAATATTTCCGTGAATAATCTTAAAACTAGTAGATTTTCCCATAGTTAATTAACGCCTACTTACATTTTTGCCAACCGTCTTAACAATCTAACTTTAAATGATTAAATATTAATAATAGTCGTAATTAAACCGAACTACGAAAATAATGGGAGGTATTGTTACAAAATTAATATAAGGTGTGAAAAAATAACACTAAGAGTAGCTAAAAAAAACTTTCACTATAAAATTCCCCGACCTTTAAAGATATCACTCTATATTTTTAAAAATTCCGACAACCTTAGTTCAGTTTTTTTAAATTGTCATTTACATATATATATATATATATATAAAACAGCTACTCGACATAACATTATAATAAGTTATTTTTCCAGCATTAAATGTTTTATATAGACTATTTATTATTTGTGCTCCTGTGTAAAACTGTTATAAAACAAATTCGGTACAATCATCTCATGTTTAAAATGGCAAATATCTTGACAAGACATTTTGCTAATATCGAAAAACAGAATTTCTCACATATTTTGTTTAGTCTTTAGGTGTACAATTACTAGATTTTTTGTGGGTCAAGTATTTAAATTCACTACTTTCACCTTATTTTCGATTAAATTCCCTGAAATTTCTTACATCAAAACATTTGCAGATTTTCCCAGTCTGTAGGCACGTAATCATGATGATACGATGACAGGCTTAGAACATCTAAAACAGGGGTCGGCGACCTTTGAGTAGTGTTGTGCCGAAATATTATTGCAAAGTCGCTCAGCGTGCCAACCAACATAGCCCACCCAAATCGTTTATATTAGTTAACTAGTCCACTATTAAAACAAATTTAAGTTGATCTTGTAAAATGTAAATGTAACAACAAGTTTCTTAAACTAATACATTAAATAAATACTGTTTCTTAAATATTAACATTTTAATATAAATCAGAAAAATCAGAATAAATACAAAAGTGTTCTGCAAAATATAAGTTCTGAAGACATTATTTTGAAATTTTGAAACAAAATCGAATTAATGAAACATAAAACACGTTATTAAAATTATTACTTACAACAATGGTTTTAGTTAAACATAAAGGTTGTATATGATTTTTATTCAAATCGCTCAGCGTGCCATTGAAAATTGTTCCACGTGCCGTAGGTTGCCGACCCGTGATCTAAAACATCACTTACTATCGTCAACATTAATATAAAGCTTGTGTATTGTTATTCTATGTGCATTGAAACGAGTGTCAAAAAGTGACAACATCACACCATGATACGGCGTTGTTCTAACTTGTATGAATGTCAGCTACCTGCTATCGTTATATAATCCGTGGGAATCTATCTGTAAGCAACTACGGGTCCCTTGCACCTTGTTCCGCCAGCATTCTCGATCTCACCTCAAACCTCTGTACAGAATTATCAGTGTCAGTATCGAAAGTGGACATCTCCCTGTTAAACTCCGTTCCCGTGAAGATGTGCCTCTACCAGACCGTGAAAACAAGGTCCCCGACTATCGAGGAGCACATGTGGAAGAAAGTGCTGACCACACACACACACGTGAGTTAGTTCCGGTGAAGGGGAACATGTGATGGTCCACATTAATTCACTTCTACTCTGGGAGTTGACAGCTTGAGAGGAAATAAAGAGCAGTAAAGTGGGTTTAGATCCAGTTGGGATTTAAACTACGACCATCCTTATCAACGTAAAAAAAAAGCAACGCGACTCTTACGGCTTAGCACGCTCAATCATCGATGATGGTCCATAATTAATAGCTGTGCGTGGCGTTAACAGCTCATCAGGAAGAACACAGCTAAAAGAACTCAGACCCTGAATTTATCAATTTACGGAAAAAACAACAACAAAACATTTTATAACGTTAAATATCCGGACCTTTGGAAAAATCTCACCCGTGGCCTTTGCCCTTTGGAGTACAGAGTAACCAGGTGAGGTGTACAGCAGGCCAATTGGATTCCCGGCATGGCTATTCATGGAGAAGTTTCACAAATGACACCAAGGGACCGAGGGTCATGCCTGTTATAATATAATTACTATTATTAAAATTATTATTATTATCATCACGGCGTTTTAGTACTTGTTTAGGTTACGTGGTAATTACTCTACTGGGGTAGAGGTGAGGAAGGAAGCATTTTAGAGGTAGCCTACCCTCATTTGCGTGGCAAATGAGCGGAAAACCATTTAGGGAAAAAAAACCTCAGTAGGGTCTACTGATACTGATACGAGCGCCGATCTCCCCATCATCAGCAAGCCAGTCTAACACGAGAGTGACGCACGCCTTAGATCATTCGGCCAATGAATCTGGCTAGAATTAATTTAATTTGAGAGTCGTATGGATATAATCAGCTGGCTCATAAAGTGCAAAGTCAAATACCTTTGGGTTCAGTGAGCTACAAAATCTAGTGGGCATTTCCTCCTCCCCCCTCCTTCCCCTGGCGCTGATAAAGCAATTCCGTTAAGTTAATCGTATATTAAACCTTCCATCACATAGTTTGTCGGACGCTTATGGTGGGTATTTACCAAAAGAGCGAGCGATAGAAAACAAGCGCTAGTATGCTCACTCAAAAATCGTCTGGGGTGTACCGGTTGGCGAAAAACACGCGCACACACACACACACACGCACGCACGCGCGCACGCGCACACACACACTGGAAGAGTTGGGAGTGACAAAAGAACAAAGTATTATTTTTTTAGAAACAGCGTCGATAGTTATTCCAAGGGTAGTTACATGTTAATGAAGACTTGAGCTGTTTCTAGGGCAGCCGACGAATGGCGTCTCTTCGTCTCCCAGCTGGAACCCCCATCAGCCAATTCATGCACACGCTTATGAAATATGAAAGTACCTTAATGTTTTGTAACTTCCTACAGCTTCACAATAGATTAGTATTTTATTCAGACAATGTTTGGAAAGAATATAGCTGAGGGGAGGAAGAGCATGGGACGTTGTTTTCGTTATTTCAAGTGGAGAATCAAGTCATAGAATACAGCAACCTCCCCTGAATACCAATTTGTGACAACAAGAAATATGTAGCTAGGAAAAAATATAAACATACAATCCCCGATGAAAACAACAATATCCGCTACTAAACGTGGTGTGGTAAGCGGCAGGCAGCGTTGCGGTTCACCTCCAGTGTTTGGAATGTCCACGGCACGTCCGAGCCGTTTGTGAATGACGCTCACACTAAACGACCTCAACACCGGACTTAGATCGTTCTCCTAACACTCTAGTGGTGGGAGTAGAAGTAGGGCAGAAGTACGCATCAAGGGACAAGTTTAGTCGACACTCAAAATAGCCATAATAGGGGACTACCCGCCTGTCTTGACCACTACTAGCAGTTTCCAACACATTTCTCTCATTTTTTGTCCTAATTATAAACACAGTACATTAAAACATATTTTTTAAAATTACTATAAGGTGAATTATGTACCAATTAAATGGAAGCTACCTTATCTGGCAACAATCAGCGAATTTATAATATCTGTATCCAAAAAGGTTACTTTGTTCTTTAGTCTAAAGGCCTACTGAAATCTAAAATAATGAGAGACCACCACATTAAAAAATCTATACGGTCATTATCTTTTAATAAAAATAGTTACAACTTACGTTTCATTATTACGAAAAACCCAGAGTCCACCTTGTACATAAAAGAGTAGTTTGACTAACCCTACGATTTTAACAAAGATTAAAAAAAATCACCTTTATAAGCAACACTGGGGTTAATATTGGATCCGTGTCGAAGAATGAGTACACCACACATGCCAAACTCCCACTTATCACATTCCAAAATGTAGTATTTGTTCAGTTAGCTTATACCACCAACGCACCCTGTCCTCTTCCTCCTTCAGATACAAGAATAATAGTATTTCCATCAAGCCATCCAATATTTGAATCCTCATCCTTCCTAAACTCTTCTTTCCCCCAGCTTTCCTTCTATGACGTTATGTAGGAGAGAGTTATTCTTAAGGATGTGTTTAGAAGATTCACATCCTCTTTGCACCCTCTCTTCTCAAGTCTCCAGCACCACCTTTCTTTGAGAAGGCTGGTTCGTCATAAGGACCGCGACTGTGACATGGCTGATCCTTGTTTCAGAAGTGTTAGTAGATGAGGTCTTCTAGCTTGGCGCGACAGTCCGCAGCCCATGGAACCGACCCAGTACCACGAGACTTGAGAATGAATGACAAACGTGTTTAGTCTCGCCGTCCTGTAAAAACTAACTATTGCTTAGCTTTGTTTTCTTTCTCAAGAGTAAATAGGAGCGTGCTAGTTTCTTATCGACGACGCTAATTCGCAGGCTTGATGCAAACAATGGGGATTACAAGTCCATCCATTATAAGTTGAGAGCGGTTGCGAACCAGCTATAAGCTTGTATGTTAGGGAGTTTGAAAAGTCAGTTCAATTCCAGGTATCAATGAAATGTAACCGCATTTGCGTCGAGGAAGAGGAGACAGTTTAGGAAAAACCACCCTAGTATATCCTGACGGGAATCAAACCTGATCCCCACATCATAAGCAGTTCAGACTACTAAAGTTTTGTTTTTTTACCTTTTTACGACTAGAGACTCCCAATGGATTGCCCAATATGTCCCCAAATCCCCACCGCCAGACAGTCGAAATCATCATTATCATCAGCAGATTTATTAGGTACCAACTATATATTGAATAGCTAGGAACAAGGAACGGCAAGTCACAAATACACAAGCTAGCTAAAACTAGAGAGTTTTTCTGTTCAGAGATCAAGTCCCATACCCCATTATTTGGTTCCCACAGCCCCCAGTAGTATGGATACCCGCAGTTAATAAACCCTGCCTTAGGCCATGCAACCATCGAAGCGGGTAGCATCCAAATAAGTTAAGTTTGTTCATGGGTAGGTAGTGGGGTAGTTTTGGTAAATTTGAAAATGGAATTTGTCTGGCTAAATTTAAATCACGGGGGAAGGGGGATTTATTCGTAAAAGCTTTGATTATAATATCTACTCCACAGCACACCCGACGTTAGTGACACATTCAACCACCAAGCGCTGTAGTCGATACATGAGAGTGAGAAAAGGATCGGAGTCGCTGTTAAGAGATTTATTGTGATTAGTATAAGGTTTATAGTGTTAAAAAGCCCCAGTACCCGACCGAGATTCGAACCTCGATCCTCCCATCAACGGCAGTCGAGTCTATCGCGACCACTAAAACGGTTCAATTCCAAAGATGGTTTGATTAAAGCGCACCAGACATCGCCTCGGCGACCGCTGACCTTCATAGTCTGATCGCCGTGGCAAGAACATTTTCAGAACACAGGGCCAAAATATCCCTCTACCTAAACAAATGTCAACAATTGAGGCCCTCCCCTTGGATGGTGCGGGCTAAGGCAGTAGCCTCTTCGGGGAGGTCAGGGTTCGAATCTCGCCCAGGTGCAGTGGGGATGCTCTTTCCTCAAAAGTTTTAGGCACTCCCGCTCCACAAATGCTGGTACATTCCCTCTAAATGCTATCTTCATCATCCCTATCCCATTGGTGTTGATATGCGAAGATACCGGACGCTTAATGTCACGCGATGTCATCTGCAAAACACATGACTTGGCGTATGAATACAAGAAATGCCGATCCGACTGTATAGTAGTAAAAAGGCCTTCCAGACGTCCTTCCCACCATGACACGACTCTAGCTGTACGTGTTTAAGTGACGACAGGCCCCAAGGCGCCTCCCATGAGGCTGCAGAACTGGAATACTCAACCGTGGAACGAATTACTGGAAAGCGGGGCCGGCGTGAGTCACGGGCGCATGTCTCATTACCTCTACTAGGTAACACTCTTCCTCCTAGAACAGCGGGACTGGGTCTTCTCACCATGGACGTGTTAACAAGGGGACCTTCAAGAAGCGCCCCATGTTGACTAACTATTTCATTTTTTCAAGTTTCGAATTCCAGTAACTGAGAAGTAAGTATTTACCAAACATTTTGAGTGCTACTGTCAAAATGGACATTATAGACTATATACAAACAACTTATATACCTAATTCATTTTGACTATAAAGTTCTGCTCAACATAAGCTTATAGCCCGAATGGGTAGTATGACGGGGTACTAAAATAACCATCTCAAACTCTAGTATAATCGCGCTCACAAGGGGAAACACTATTTTAAAATAAAACCGAGTTTTCAGTCTCGCTCCCTCTTCGAGTCGGTATTTTTTGTGGCTGGAACCGCACCAGTATAAAAAAAATCCCAGGCGTTTAAAATAAGTGGGGGCCATTAGTGCATGGTACCGCACTGAGTTACTAGAACTCCCACGTGGTATCGCATCACGTGAAGACGCCACGAACACGTGTGGTCTAAACCGGCGTCACGCTCGGACAAGACCGCCTTGACGGTGAGATTGCGGTTCGAATTCAGGTCGGGTGTATTGAAGGGGTTTTATCCTAAAACTACTTTCTCACTCTCACTCTACGCAGATTCGGGCACACCTCTAGATTCAACCTTCATTATCCCTAACACATTAGTGTGATTAGTCCATACGCGTATAGCCCGAACGGGTAGCAAGACGCACAAGAAGGTCAATCCTGACCAAGGTCAAGGCCTAGTTTGTGGAGTACAAAAGTTTTTCTAAATCAAATTCCTCAGCGATGATCCTTGTGCTTCTTGCGCGCGCCCGTGAGAACCGAGCGGTGAGTCAACACGTAGTAACGTCTGTCAATCATCCAGAGGACGCGCGTGAGTAACGGCTGTGGGGATCTCCCGTCTCCACCACCCGAAGACTGGTGACTTGAGCGCGCGAATCACGACGAACCTCACACCAACACGATGTAGAGTTCCCTCTCGACATAAGTTTCCAGTCAGCGCGGTGGCGATATCAAGTTTTAACCTGAACTGATGTAGGAAGCCGTTTCCATTTCATCTCTCATCAGAGTTGTACAGACGAGAATTTTGCTAACTAAACTAATTTCGTAATATTGCATCTGGAGATGTGACAATCAAATTACATATGCCAGGGGAAAACTTAAATAAAAGGTGTTTTTTTATGCTTGCAGTTGATGGTGGGATAGGTTTACTCTTTTAGAAAAGGGTTATATAGAATTATTGAAATTAGCAATATGTTATTAACTTCTCCTCTCAGTAAATTAAAGGTAAGGGGAGCCAATTTCTGTCCTCCGGCCGCCCTCAGCCTGTATTATTGCTGTTGAAAGAATCGTTAGTGGAGCATGCGCAGTTGCGTTCTTTTGGTGTTCAATGAAAGTTTGTTGGGTGCAGCAACGTTATTTAGGGCACGGCTTACTATTTTCTTATGAATATCGTTCATAATTGAAATGGTTAAAGATGCAAAATTTTAATGATTTATTTCTTCAATATTGAAGCAATGTATTGATACAATCCCTTCTAAAAGTGTAACGAATTAAATTTGCAAAATAAATCAAATAAACTGAGCCTAAATAGATTCTTCTAATAGCTATCTCATGAATTAGGTACATATTAATCTTTCCTTGGACATAGTAGATTTTGTTGGGTGATGATTTTTCAACCAATGCAGAACTAAAAAGTATTATCACTTGCAAGTGGAAGAATCCGTTCAGTGTCATGTGAAGAGCAGCTGCAGATGCAAAAATTGTATAAAAATAATGACTTCAGCGAGGTATAATGATCTAACAAATTTGTGCAAGAAGGAAGTAATTATGCATACGAGGCTTTCCCGGAAAATACAGAAACATTCCAGAGAGTGTAAAAGCTAAAGATAGACTTCCAGAAACTGATGATTCAGACAAGGTTAAACACACTTTTCTTCCTTGTCACTGAAATTTAAAATTTTGATCAGTTTTTGTTTTAAAGTAAAATTCCGCTACTATAATTCAGTACATTGATACCCCCCCCTCCCCCAATTAAATTCCTAATAATACAATAACCATAGAAACAGATCTGGCAAAGATAAGTAATTATTCTAGCCGGTCAAGCTATTTCCTCTTCTTGAAGGATACTATTTATTTCTTATAGTTAGAACTATGTTTATTATTTGACAGCAAAATTAAAGCTAGTTAGAGTTAGTTATATTTTTTAATTTCAATGTTATGTTTGTATAATGCCACTTGAAAAGAAAATGTGTTAACCAAAATGTAGTAAACACCACTAAAATAGTAGCATTAGATTTGGTTCAGCAAAAATGTTGTAAGAGCGGCTTTCTCATTAAAAATAAGCAAAATGTTGTAAAAACCAAAACTTGGTTTGATACCAAATTTTTATTTATTTTTATTAACTGTTGAATTCTAGATGAGTCAGAAATATGGTTTGTATTCAAAAATGTACATTTTTTAATATTAATACAACTTTGTAAGCAGTTTTTCCTTCATAATGAAAAGTTCTTATTTTGTAACATTTGAATTTAGTTCACTTTTTTTTTTCTATGAAAAGTGACAGCACATGAGTTTACATGTTAACGAGAGTAAACATTGTTTTAAAAACTTTCAAACATATCGAAAAGTTTCTTCCTATCTAAATCGGGCTGTAGATGGTCGTGATAAAGGGGTTGATTCAAGACAAGAGACATCCGCACTTGTGACCACGATGATTAAATAACAGATCAGGCCTGGTTTGCCGGTGACGGTAGTTTGGGTTCGACACCAGGCTGGGTGTGATGAGGGTAGTTTTTCTTCATATTTCACCACTCTCCCTTCACTCAAACACGGGTAAATTTTCCCTTCCTCATCCCTACTCGATTAGTTAAATTATGCGGAAGGCAAGGGCGGGTAGTAAGCCACGATGCGCGCGCACACACACACAATAGCGTCCTCAAATATAAAACTACTCCCAGTGTAACGACCCATGCGCTTTGTGAACGAGTCTGGTCGGGAATTCTCAGCCGTTACCTCATCTTTGTGTGAAGTTGAAACAATGTCAACCTCTCCGCACAGTGGCATAATTCCCCGGTTTCACCAAGATCGCATGGGGGCATAATTCCCCGGTTTCACCAAGATCGCATGGGGGCATAGTTCCCCGGTTTCACCAAGGCCACATGGGGGCATAATTCCCCGGTTTCCCCAAGGCCACATGGGGGCATAATTCCCCGGTTTCCCCAAGGCCACATGGGGGCATAATTCCCCGGTTTCACCAAGGCCACATGGGGGCATAATTCCCCGGTTTCACCAAGGCCACATGGGGGCAATAATTCCCCGGTTTCACCGAGGCCGCATGGGGGCATAATTCCCCGGTTTCACCGAGGCCGCACGGGGGCATGCCGGAGCAGAGACCAATTAACAGCCTCGAGACAATGTCAGTCGAATTGCAAAACGGACGTAAGACAATGGAGGCGCTTATAATCAAGCTCATGTAGCAGAGTAATGCAAACCATCAGCGACCTTAAGCTATCTAAACTTAAGTTGTATGAACAAGTGGATGAGGAAAACTCGCCGGCGTTCTTCTTGATAGGGGGTGGGAAACCAGCCTCCCATTTCACTTCAACCACAGCTCAAAAGCGTCTAAAGGAGGGCTGGGCTCGTGATGACTCCTATCGACAGAACTACTCAAACTAAAAGAAAAGGCAGGATCAGTAGAGATCATGTTTACAGAACTAGATCAGTTGTCCCCAGGTGGGGGGCTTAGAACCTCATGTGATCATAGGTGTAGCCAGTCAAGTGGTATGCTGCGTCAGTAAGGCCTAACAGCTGCGGGACTTAGGGTGGGAGTGTGGGGGGGGG
>CABFVZ010000989.1:144162-155933 GCA_902151445.1 Timema monikensis
GGGAAGGCCAGTGTTTTGGCAGTTTTATTGCAAAACTTTTTTTACCAACATAAACTAATGGTCCAGTAGAAACATAGTTTAATTTTATTCACACGGTGATATCAACAGTTCTTTGATATCTGTCAAGGATGTCCTGAACTTTAATAACTTTCTTTCTTGATTTAAAATTTTTTTCATCTAATGCCGCTATGCTCATGACAGATATTCAAATGTTAATATCACCATGTGAAGAAAATTTAACTATGTTTCTAATGAAGCAATCTTTGATTTACTTTGGCTAGCAGAAAAAGTTTTGCTATAGCCATTGCAAAAACAATGGTCTTTTATCGCGTCCCCCAAAACACGCACAGCAACGCTCTGGCGGACCAAGAGAGAAGCGGTCAGTTAGCAGATCATAGCCAGTAAATACATCACGTCCTTTAGTAGAAATGCATCGAAATTTAACTCAAATAGAAGAGGAAGCACTAATTGACGAAGATCAGCAAGTCAGATCATTTCGGATCATAAAAGAATTAAGATAGCGGGAAAGGTATCTTTATTCCTCTTTTTTATGAGAAAAAACTAAAGAAAATGGGGATTAACGCAACGGACGTGCTTCTCCTAGCAATCTGCCTTTTAACACCCCATATTTGATCTTGATTCTTTATATTTTTGTAGTCTAGGTTTGAAAATCAAATGTAACACTATGTAGCTTCAATATGTTAATAATATTTTCCGTTACAACTACTCATTGTAAATTCTAAAACCGGGAGACCGCCGCCAACTCTTCTGTTGTGACAGACGACAGTGTGTTGGCCCTGACTGAAGGATCTCTCACACGGTAAGTAATGAGTGTGGGAATGTGATTCACAGGGACCTTCATCACTAGTGCTCGGGCAAGGTCGGTCTCAAGAGACCAAGGTGATGGTTACGGAGGGCCATGGCGGCACAAAACAGCCGTTCATTCTCTCGACCAAGTACAAAAGGAAGTGTCGTGGGGGATAAGTTCTGATGAACCACTAGCTAACAACAACAAGAGCTCATGCTTCCGGGACATAAGTGGTTGGTTCTAAGAGCGATTGATGAACCGATTCAAAAAAAATATATATATGTGTGTGTGTGAATATAATGTGTTACGTCTACACCAAGATATATATTCAAATCTGTATTTTTTTAAAGCGAATTACCCCGTTTTGTACCATAATATAATTTGCAATCTTCATCATGAACTTTTTTCATATCGAAACCCAACATGTTATCAATGTTACTAATGTACCATACAAGCTAATATTTACATTCTATATACTTAAAAATTACTGCCACGGATCTTTCTTATGGTCAGTTTTGCATTCCCACTTAGGAAACCAACCATAACCTCCCATCGTAGAGCTATCCCAGTGATTGGTTCCCCTCGCTCAGCCCCCACAGCTCCCAAATTATCAGGGAAAAACCTCAAATGTGAAGGTATAAAATTAATTTTAAAATACATTCAGCATCTCATATCTTTAAAACATGGTAGTAAAGTTTACGCCAGAGATTTCCTCTTTCCGGTTTATAATAAATCCATGCACAACTACGATAGTTAAACTACCAGCTCAGTATCCTGTAGCTTTGTCTCAAATCCATCATCTTTCACAAGTTTATATTTAAGGCCCAGTGAAAATTCATTCTTTCCTGCTCTCAAACAAGAATTGTCAGGTTGATTAAGACACTTTTTTTTTGCTGACATTAAGCCAAATGACAATAAATAAAAACACTCCAAATAAACAGACCAACCACTAGCGCTTTAGCCGTTTGTCCGTAATTGATACCTAAGCTTGGTTAAAACCACTTCCTAAAATAAAAATTCAAATCAAATATAACTATTTTGAATGGCTTTTGTTTGAAAGATAAGGTAATAATAGTTTCCTGTGCTAATGTATGAATACGTGTATCTTTACTGCGTACGCTTCTATACTTAAACATCGCTGAAAACTACTATCTGCGCTAGTAACAAAAGTTGGCCTTTAGCACGGTAATAGTTGACTTATTGAATTCAGTAGGGAAACATCACAAGTTTTAATTTTAATGGTGGAGGATGAACTCAACCTTATCTTGACCATGCAAGACTGCTATTCTTACAACCAAAGTGGTTTAAGGTTATGTTAATGAGCAGTGCAACTAGCCTATATGGAACGGATCGAAAAGCAACTGGTAGCCATGTGTGCCATTGCGATCATTATCAAGAAGCAATTAGGATTATACGAGCACTTTAATTTTATTGTCCAACTGGTCACAGCAACATCAGGACCAAGGAAGATAAAAAGGTATACTTAGAGAAAGATATTCCTGTAATGTAATGGGTAGCTCTGGTTCAAGGAGTAACAGGTTGGCTGCGGTAGAATGGAATACCCAGCGGTGTTAGTAGTTATTTCGTTGGTTCAAAGTTATTGGTAATCATAATCTTAATTTACAAACAGGCTAAATAAAGAGTAAGTTAGGAGGTAGCACTTAATCCACCACCTCTCACCACTCACTCGGGTTTTAAGCATATTTGTACACTACGCTAACATGGCAAGGATAAGGGATACAATTTAGAGGACATGTACCCGCATTTGTGTGGAGAATGGGAAACTATTGAGAGGAAACCAGCCCTGGCCGGGATTTTAGCCCCAACCTTGCCATCACTGAAAAACAAGAATGAGGTTGACATCCAAACCACAGGCGAATAAATGGTTCAAAACAGCAAGTTTTTATATTTCAATACATTACTGAACTAAGCTAATTAGGTCGAAATTTTATAACTTTAAAAATGTATCTCGGTTCGGTTTGCCAAGTCACGTATGTTTATGGGCATTGCCTCCTCCTCAAGCTAACGCCAGCCAAAGAAAAGCCCCCACCACCAACTGTAGTCAAAGTCAGATAAGCTATTAGTACAAGTCCATACAGGTGTTTATAGAAACTAATTAGTGTGTGTCGATTGTTAAACCTGTGCCTCAGACATGGGAACTCGAGGCGTGCAATTACCGGTATCTACCAACTGATCTGCCCAGGTTATGTCTCGGTATACAAGGCAGGCAGGGGAACAGATGAGCTGTAGGGTGGAGGTCGGTTCACACTGAAAGCTAAGCTAAGATTTGCTCTGATAACTGCTTAGAAAGCTAGGTTAAACTAAGCTTAGCTATGCCTTGCTACGGCGCTCTATGTTTTTTCGGATTGCTTGCCGGGCAGTTTTTCCATCTTTCATCGTCAGCCATCTTACGTAGCGCATGTGCAGAGCAGATCAAAAGTTCATAAGACTTTAGCAGCGCACCATAGTACCTACGCAAGTCATAGGACTACACATACGTAATAATTATGCTAATGCGTTAGGGATGAAGAAGGTTGAATCTAGAAGTGTACCCGCATTTGCGTGGAGGTAGATTGGACTCAGTTTACCCTACAGGGAATCATCATCGGCAGTCTAGTCTAACATAAGAATGATGACTTATACCCCGCGGCCACCAAAGCAGGTTTCATCAAACTCATTTCTATTTAATCTAAAGTAGTTTTTTTAAACTTGTCCTCGTCCCCTTCCAAGTATCGCTGAAATAGATGGGGAAATTCTCCGAATGTTTCTCGTTGCAGGTTTATTTCGTGGGCTCGGATCCAGCCTCTATTTTGTGCCTCTTCTAAAACAGCTGCTAGCAACAGAAGCTCCTCTTCCTCAGTACTATCATCTGAGCTCAAACAAGACATTTTGGAGAATGCCACAACTAAACTACACTCGGGCAGACCATATAGAAACAACACCGACTACTGGAGGGAAAAGAGGAACCACAGCTTAGCTTAGCAATGAATGTGAAACCAAAGTGACAAAGTCTTAGCACAGCTTAGCTTAGCGTTCTGTGTGAAACAGCCTTAAGAAATGTAGTCGCTGCTTAAGACTTATATCCTATCTAATGTATCCCACCAGCTGATCAAAAACGGGATACCAATGATAATTATTATACAAAGTAATAAATTATTGGTTGATGGAATAACACTTTTGAGGTAGCCTAGTCCAATTTTCTCATATGACAGCTGGAAAAGTTACTAGATTTATTTTCACGTATTCAAACGTCAAGTCATGTGATCTGCAGCTGTCACTTTTTATAAATAATATCAATACTTATAAAATGTTAATGTATCAATTCTGAATTAAAACTAAACATGACTGTTGGACATATCTGGAACTGCTATCTGTCAGAGCTTAGTTTTCCACAAAATGCGTATCTACGCCTAAGTACTAGTAATGCATATGGCCTGAACAAGTAGAAGACGCGGTGCTATGAAATAAATAAAAAAGTACTAGTACACTTTTGATATACCGTGAAAAAAAGACGTATCTGTTGTTACTTGATTGTAATAATGCATTATCATTCCAGCTTATATAAAAGTATGTAGTGGGTGGGGAAGAAAGTGTTGACACGTGTCATAAATAACACTATATCTTTATTATTTGAACTAATGAATGTTTCAAATTAAACTGAAAATAACAAAAGAGTGACAATTTTCTACATCTCCTTGAATTAATCTTTTAAAAAAACAATGTCCTTAAGATGGCCGCCATTATATGTCATACACTGTTGTGTTCGCTTCTAGAAACTTGACATGACTTTGCGCAACGTCTCGTTTATTATTTCAACTTCCACCACAATTGATTCCATCCTTAAGTTCCTGAATTGTTATTGGGCGAGTCATGTAAAAAGATGACTCTTTAACATGCCCCACCAGAAAAATTCTGAAGTTGCCAGGTGTGTTGAACGTGGTGGCCAGACGATGTCCCCATATCGAGAAACAATGTTCCCGCCAGAAAACAAAGTGTGAAAAACTTCCAGTCAGTTCGACCTTTCTGACTCCTGAACTGCAAAGTAAGGGAGGGAATGGATACAAACAATATGTGGTTCCAGCCAGAATGGACCACCCTCCAGCCGGCCACTCGACTCCTTCACAGCCCAGGTGGTAGGCACGGACTACTTCTTGTGGCGCATGTTCAAGAGTCGCGTTCACGCGACTTGACCAAGAACAATTCAGGAACTTCGAGCAATTCTAAAATAGACATTACGCAGTCATGTCAAGATTTGAGGTGCACATACAACAATGTATTGGATATATTGGTGACCATCTTAAAGACTTTTTTTTTAGCACCGCGTCTTACCACCCGTCCGGGTTATACGTTGACGCATGCATTGTTTAAAAAAAATTCAAGACGATGTAAAGCTTTTTAAATCTTTTGTTGCTATTTTAAGTGTAATTTGAAGCATTCAGTCGTTGAAATAGAAACGATCGTGCTATTAAGTGTCAACACTTTCTGTACCACCCTGTAAATAAATGAAAAATGTGTCTTTCAAACAACAAAGATGTTCATTTATTCAATACTGTGGAATTCAACTTAAAGTAACAATAATAAAAGAGTAAAATGTAATCAATGTTTGTAAATGGCCCTTCCTATGAAAATTAAACTGTAGGCAGCTTCCTGCAACCCCTTACAGACGGGTTGTCTCCCCCCTCGCTTGGGTTCGCATCTCACCCTTGTATTATTATTATTAGCACCACGTCTTACTACCCATTCGGGTTATACGCACATACGCTAATGTGTAATGGTAGGGTGATTGTGAGATGAAATGAAGGACCTGCAGTTTAACGTGGAATCCGAACCACGGTGGAGGCCTGGCATTCCCCACATTCACAAGATGTATTGTCAGAGGTGAAGGAAGGGTTTGGTAATCAGATAAATCTGTGCCGGGAACGAGGATTGAACCCCGGCCGCCAGCACAGAAGTCTGACACCTTACCCCTAGACCACCAGGTCACCCTCACCCTTGTAGCTCTTCAGTTAATCAACGAGTGTATATAGGCCTACTGTTTCAGTGAAATAAACACCCAGCTATGCTTTACAAGATGTATAATAGCCCTTTCTTTACCTTTCCACGGCTTTGGCTGTGAGCTAGATTGCTGGGACATTATAGATTGATTGCGTGGCTACCTCTGCAGAGATACTATGTTGAACACCATACCTCAGACTACTTAGCTTTGTGGGTGACGTGTCTATGTTGGGTTTATGGTCGCGGGTTCCATTCCAGACACTAATCAAAAGTTTATCATCAGTGTAGTTGGGATTTTCCCCTTCCCACGGGTGTAATAAAGGCTATATATAAGTTAGGTGAGTTTATAAGTAGGATACAGATCATTTAAGTGATTGAGAGAGCGCAATTAACACTCGCAATAATAATGTGAGCCCGTTTCTTTTTGACGCCATTTCAGAATTGTCTGTGCTAGTGTTTGTCTCTCAAAGTGTCGCCCGTAATGGGCTATCAAGTGGCCCGCGGGATCCCAGGAAATTTAGTAAAAATAATGAATTTTAAAGAATGGTGACCACATATAGTACAAAAATTTGAAATGCAAATATATATATTTCGTTGAACCGTTACTATCAAACATTATTAGTCTAGGTTTAGAATGTTAAAAGTAATCATAAAACTATTACCTACTAATTCAGTGTAATTGTACGTATATCTTTTTCAACATTTCATTTCATACGTTCATTTTTGTATTTCATTTTTGGTGGGGGTCTAGTATTAAATGTCATTACCACAAATATTTTTTTTTCATTTTCATTTATGAGGTATTTAACGTTCACTTGCTGAACCGACCGAGATATCAGCCCACGAGAATTTCTATGAGCGAGGGTGAAAGGGCTACTAATTTGACCGGAAAATGTACTTTCACAAACCGTCCAGGTTTTTATATTCTACTCGCCACAATCGAATGGGATCGACGGCTTTACTTCCCCTCCGAAGGAAGTTGTACTACGGATTTGAATCGAGCTGAAGAAAAATCCGTCAACCCCGAATGGGTTTTGAAACCACTAACATCAGGTCCTGAAGCAAACACTCTACCCCAAGAACGCCGAGGTAAACTAGCCAACATAAAATTGTCTAAAAATGACGTTTTTTTCTTAATTATTTTCAAAATATCGTCAAAGGTAGTCCTCCACCACCAGCTGGTCTAGGTGTTAGCAGAACACACTGTACCACTCGAGTGGTCATACAGACCACGTGGCTTCTTTCAAACACCGACAGTTCCTCCAACCACAATATTAACTATCAAGAGTTTGTTGAGAGCCGTGCTGTGGGAAATGATACACAGTCTACACCCCATTTTAGTTATGACTATGAAGAGAGAGAGAGAGAGAGAGAGAGAGAGAAAGACTACAGGGTTGCCACCATTATCTTACCAACAAAGTCCCCGTGTTTTCTAGGCATATCAATCCTTACATACCTGTCCTGATACCTATTGGCTATTTCTACTTACAATGTTTTGTACACTTCAATTAATTTGTTTAATATTTAAGTATGCTAAGTAATACTTAAACTAGTTGTCCTAAATTTCTTCTTTATTATTTTCTATCCTACTAGTTGGTCCGTAATGCATATTAGCAGCCGACCTTTATTAGATTAAGTTTAGATGTTCCGCTTCGGTGGCCGCATGGTCTAACGCGCTAATCTCGCCAGTAAACTAGATTGCCGATGACTGGGAGAACAAAGTTCGATCCCGGTCGGGTGTACTGAGGGTGGTTTCTCCAAAATAGTTTTCCACCCTCCTTCCGTGCAAATTTGGGTACACTTCCTTGAAATATAGCCTTCCTATTCTCTAAAACCATTAACGTAATTAGTATATAAGCGTATAACCTGAATGGGTAGTAAGACGCGGTGCTAACATTTCTTAGATCAGATACAACACCGGACGTTAATTCATCACAGGGCTGTGGAGACCTAGTTGGAGACTGGGTTGGAGTCAAAGGCTTTATGTACCGACTCCACAGCCCTGGATATAAGTGATGTGAACGCGGTTTGATACTCATTAGCACTTTCAAAAACAATAAAACTGATCAAATATCACCCGCGTAGGTTGTCGAAAGGCCTAAGGCAAGGCGAGGAAAATTTGCGGATAGCCGAGCGGGTATTAGGATGGGGCGCTCAAAAACAAGTGTTCATAGTTTTGTTTCTAATGTTAGGTACTTAACGTCCACTTTCTAAACCAAATGATTATATAAAGCTCCCGAATTGCAATTAACTTGATTCTAAAAGATACAACAGCCAGTCTCCAGCCCATTAAATTATCACTGTAAAAGGGGAGATCCCCCAGTTTCACCGACGATTCATTTTTCGGCTAAACCGGGAATTAAGCCCCGGTACCCTTGTTCTTTTAGGGAGACGCGCTACCGACCGCGCTGTGTGTCCGAAAGTTTCATAATTCAAAGTTCCATTATTGAACGTATTCTTAGGTTTAAGGTTACGGTAAATGTCGCCCCAGGTGAAAATACAAAAATCGCAGCACATGTCCAGGGGGAAGCGTGAAAAGTCCTATTTGAGCAGCGACATGTTCTTGGAGACACTCCCTCCACCCCTACAGAGCGACATGTTCTTGGAGACACTCCCTCTACCCCTACAGAGCGACATGTTCTTGGAGACACTCCCTCCACCCCTACAGAGCGACATGTTCTTGGAGACACTCCCTCCACCCCTACAGAAGCGACATGTTCTTGGAGACACTCCCTCCACCCCTACATAGCGACATGTTCTTGGAGACACTCCTTCCACCCCTACAGAGCGACATGTTCTAGGAGACACTCCCCCCACCCCTACAGAGCGACATGTTCTTGGAGACACTCCCTCACCCCTACAGAGCGACATGTTCTTGGAGACACTCCCTCCACCCCTACAGAGCGACATGTTCTTGGAGACACTCCCCCACCCCTACAGAGTGACATGCACTTGCTAGTTCTAATGAAGATGGACGTGGAACAAGATCGACTTTTAGCGATTCTGCTCATACAGAGAAAGAATACACGTAAAAAAAAGAAAAGAAAACTCTGGGGTACATCTCATTGCTTTTGGAAAGACCTAATCGGGGGTTGTTTCATACATTAGTTGATAAATAATTACAAAAAGATTTGTTTAATATTTTCGCATGAATAAAAACTCATTACAAGAGATTTTATCATATGAAATTCTGAAAAATACACCATCATGGAACAATGAGGTGAGGTATTAAATTAAGTATTTTTAAATGTTATATTCTTTAATGTATGCATAAAATATAAATTAACATGTACTAGTTACAAAATGTCTTGAAGTTTTCGCCCGGCGATTTCTTGTCCAAATTTATTCCCAAAATATTCGACAGTAAAAATTGTGAAGGCACAAGGGACCCGTTCACATGCAAGTGAAGACTGGGCGTATTGGGTGGAGAGTTAGTGCCCAACAGTCGCGCCACTAAAATAGTGGTCCCGTGTGACACCACCAATACTCCAGTATCTACAAGAGGAAGCGCCACACTGTGACCAATAATACTCCAGTATCTACAAGAGGAAGCACCACACTGTGACCAATAATACTTCAGTATCTACAAGAGGAAGCGCCACACTGTGACCACCAATACTCCAGTATCTACAAGAGGAAGCGCCACACTGTGACCACCAATACTCCAGTATCTACAAGAGGAAGCACCACACTGTGACCAACCAATACTCCAGTATCTATCAGAGGAGGCGCCACAATATGACCACCAATACTCCAGTATCTACCAGAGGAAACGCTGCGAAGGTGCTCTCAATAGGCGCATTATTCCAGCGTCATCTGTCGCTCACTTCAAGCGACATTTAGTGGAAAAGTGTTTACAGTTTGACAGCTGTAGCAGGTATGAGAGAAGCATTGCTGTCATTTAGTTGCCATTGTCCGAATCGGAGCCAAAGTTTACCCTCCTAAATCGACGCTCCAAGTTTGTTTGGCTGAAAAGGAGCATACACAGAGAAGAGAAAGTGTTTCATAATGAAACAATGCCGCAATTTATTTGTCAGCCAACAACAAAACATATAGTCACTGCTCGCCTACGTGAATAGTGTTGCAGAACTTCCAGAAGGAAGCTGTCTCTCGTATCCTTGATCACGATAACACCTGTCTATCTTCGCTATCCGGAGGATATTTCCACATTCCTAGTGGTCACGGAGCATGCGCAGTGAGATATTATTGTAACCGCCGGTCACGGCAATGCAACAGCTGCGACTACGAAACAATCACACTTCAAGTAAACACCAAGGAGTGTGACATCTGGCTCGAACACAGGATTATGAGAGCTGTTAGCGCGTCTGATCGCACACCAAGGAGTGTGACATCTGGCTCGAACACAGGATTATGAGAGCTGTTAGCGCGTCTGACTCTCACACCAAGGAGTGTGACATCTGGCTCGAACACAGGATTATGAGAGCTGTTAGCGCGTCTGATCGCACACCAAGGAGTGTGACATCTAGCTCGAACACAGGATTATGAGAGCTGTTAGCGCGTCTGATCGCACACCGGAGGGTGGTCATGGGGGGGTTTACCCTCCATTTACCCTGAATACCTTGCTCTGTTCCACTATGGTGTAGCTCAGTGGTTCCCAAAATAAAAGATTTAATCTCCCTAAAATGTAATATTAAACATACACGCACACACGCAAGATAACCTAAATATATGTTATAAATATTTTTATTAATCAAATAAATGAATGGTAAAATATAATCATGACCTTTTTAAATAAATAATTTTATTTGCATTATTAGCCATGTCACATCTTCCACCAAAAGCTTCGCTCTAATTTTCCTTCAGGATACTGCCACTGAAGGGGGTGGTAACATGTTCTCGTCCAAGCTTAGATTGTACGTTATACCGGAACCTCCCACACGTCCAATTTTTAGCTACTAACCAATCAGGTCTAGCTATTTGTAGAAGAATAACTTTAGATTACCACGTGGAGATGAACAATACTTGTCTGCCACTGTAACATGATTCTGTTACAAGTGACGCCCTCTATTCATTCCCCCCTTCCCCTAACGTAACACCCAGTGCAGGTGACACAGCTTTTGGACATTCATCCAACATAAGACTCCTTTCAAAATACTGTAATTGTAAACGATCAAATACACCCGATGACTAAGTTAACTTGTCCGCCAAGAGGTTTTTAGTGAGACCAGCACCCAATCCAGGTGACCCTGGTTCAATTCCTGATACCGCTGACAAAGATATATATATATATATATATACCATATGTATACAGGTTCATCCGGATGTTAGATTAAGGTTTTTTCTAAAGATATTTCACTTCCTGTTGTGTTATTTATTTACACACCGAACTGTACGTAATAAATTTACTAAAAACGCACCCTGCCTTACTGCCTGTTCGGACTGTCAGCATTTACAAGTAGGGGTGAAGAAGATAGAATATAGAAGTCTTCAGACATTTGCGTGGAAGGAGAGTGGGAAAACATTAATTAAAACCGCATAAGAACACAATCGCTGTCACAAGAAACAGAATTATGAATAAAGTTATCCGCAAAAGAGAAGGAGTGCATGAGATAGACCAGGGAGCAAGATGGAGATGATATGGACATGTAATGATGATGGAAAAGGAGAGCATACCAAAGAGAATTATGGAGATGAATTGTATAGGAAAAAGACCGCAAGAGAGGAGCAGATAACATAAAGTGTGCAAGTGATAGGAGAAGTGTGGGAGCAATCAAAGGAGGAATAATGTAGGAAAGAAAGAGGATGGAAGCATTTTACTAAACTGACCCGGCCAAAAGGGCTTCCTACCCCTGGCCTAAGGCAACCCTCTCGCCATAGACTGGGCCGCTGATGACGAGATTGGGGTTATTTTACAGGTCGGATGGTTTGTATGGGAGTGGAGGCAAGGGCGGATCAAAGGCCTGGGTTGTGGAGGAGGGAGGGGGGGGGGGGCGTTTGGTTTTCCTCC
>CABFVZ010000989.1:160608-178516 GCA_902151445.1 Timema monikensis
GGTAAGGTGTCAGACTTCTGTGCTGGCGGCCGGGGTTCAATCCTCGGTCCCGGCACAGATTTATCTGATTACCAAACCCTTCCTTCACCTCTGACAAGACATCTTGTGAATGTGGGGAATGCCAGGCCTCCACCGTGGTTCGGATTCCACGTTAAACTGTAGGTTCTTCATTTCATCTCACAATCACCCTACCATTACACATTAGCGTTAGTGCGTATAACCCGAATGGGTAGTAAGACGCGGTGTTAATAATAATAGCTACCAATTCTTCATCGCTTGTCATATTTAAATAATCCGGTGAAATATCACTCACAAAAGCTCAATTATAAACATGAAACGAATCCAACAATAACGGAAATGCAAACGAGAAGATCAACTTCTGGCTCGAGAGCAGCTGAGCGAACTGAGCCTCCGTCAGTGCAGATAGTGGGCGCAACTCCCCCTCTGAACTGTGGGGTACCGACCCAGTGGGCGCAACTCCCTCTCTGAACTGTGGGGTACCGACCCAGTGGGCGCAACTCCCCCTCTGAACTGTGGGGTACCGACCCAGTGGGCGCAACTCCCCCTCTGAACTGTGGGGTACCGACCCAGTGGGCGCAACTCCCCCTCTGAACTGTGGGGTACCGACCCAGTGGGCGCAACTCCCCCTCTGAACTGTGGGGTACCGACCCAGTGGGCGCAACTCCCCCTCTGAACTGTGGGGTACCGACCCAGTGGGCGCAACTCCCCCTCTGAACTGTGGGGTACCGACCCAGTGGGCGCAACTCCCCCTCTGAACTGTGGGGTACCGACCCAGTGGGCGCAACTCCCCCTCTGAACTGTGGGGTACCGACCCAGTGGGCGCAACTCCCCCTCTGAACTGTGGGGTACCGACCCAGTGGGCGCAACTCCCCCTCTGAACTGTGGGGTACCGACCCAGTGGGCGCAACTCCCCCTCTGAACTGTGGGGTACCGACCCAGTGGGCGCAACTCCCCCTCTGAACTGTGGGGTACCGACCCAGTGGGCGCAACTCCCCCTCTGAACTGTGGGGTACCGACCCAGTGGGCGCAACTCCCCCTCTGAACTGTGGGGTACCGACCCAGTGGGCGCAACTCCCCCTCTGAACTGTGGGGTACCGACCCAGTGGGCGCAACTCCCCCTCTGAACTGTGGGGTACCGACCCAGTGGGCGCAACTCCCCCTCTGAACTGTGGGGTACCGACCCAGTGGGCGCAACTCCCCCTCTGAACTGTGGGGTACCGACCCAGTGGGCGCAACTCCCCCTCTGAACTGTGGGGTACCGACCCAGTGGGCGCAACTCCCCCTCTGAACTGTGGGGTATCGACCCAGTGGGCGCAACTCCCCCTCTGAACTGTGGGGTATCGACCCAGTGGGCGCTTACCTTTACACGAACACCATTTTAATAATCATTCGTTTAATCAACCAAGATAAACTAACTGAATGTATGATTTTGTAAATTATAAAAATTAAAAAAAATATAGAATTACACGTATGAATTTGTTTTCAAAAAAAGTTTTTATTTATATTTCTAATTTGATGCAAAACTGCTTAAAAACTTATACCAAGCTATAATAAAAAAACAATTAACCAACCATCATTACTGCCCGGGCTCACAAATAATACGAGTTTAGGAGTCTGTGGTCAAAATGGACAGCGCAAGACATGCGGAAGTTTGCGGTCAACAATGATGACAGTTTGTTTCTTCACCGTGTATCCGTTCAGGTTATACATATTCATTAATTACGCTAAATTAATAGGGATGAGAGATAGCATTTTAGAGAAATTGTACTCAGATTTGCGTAGTGTGTGAAAAACCAGTGAGGAAAGTCAATCCTCAGTATACCTGTCAGGGATTCGAACCCAGATTTTCCCCGTCAACGGCAGTCCACTCTATTTCGAGAGTGACAGCTAGACTTAGACCAATGGAGCGCCGAAACCTCGTTTAATATTGGGGTGTCCCAAACGGGCAGCAACTCGTGGCGCGTCATAATGAGCTATTTGACCGTCCAGAAAACACAGCAAAGACTGACATTTGCTTATGAACACATGAACAGTACTTTATGGATGTTATATTCTATTTACCAAGATTATAGTTTATAAAACTAAACCCCGTATCGATGGCCGCATGATCTAATGCGTCACTCTCGTGTTAAGATTGGATGACTAGCGACGAAATGTGATCGGAGTTAAAATCCCGGACGGGTTTTATGAGGGGATTTTTTTCCCCTAAATGTTTTCCCACTCTTCCTTCACCCAAATGTGGATACATTTCTACTAAATTATACTTTCACTAGTCCTATTCTATTACAGTTTTTTTTAATGTGTAGGCCCGATGGGTAGTTGTCCTCCTAAGAAGCGGTTAATTATTTTTTTAAAGGTATTTATAAAACTAAACATCTTACACCTAAACAATGTGTTAAAATTTATTATTTGAATTCAATGTTAATGTTTGTGTTTATTAATAATCGGTTGTGTTTGTGAACGAATGTTTTGACTAAACCAATGAAAATTAAAGTTTGACGTTAACTATAGAGTAGTTCAATTGACTCACTTTAAAACTACCCATTTACCTAGAAAAATATGTTACTAATGATAAGCATTTTTTTTAAATTGGGTAGACAAATTTTAATTCTAGTTAACTTTTAATTTTACTGGTCAACCCACAACATTCGCTTATAAAATATAATATCAAAAATTCGATTTTGTATATCGTTACGAAAATTGACAAGTCATTTAAATGTTTTGTTTGGTTTTACAAATGATCAGTTCTCTTAAATGCCCCTGGTTTGAGTCTGATGACCATAATATGTTATTTAAATGAGAGATATGGGTAAAATGCGGGTTCCCCCTATGAAGACACTCCTCTCGAGGTCCACGTGTGAAGAATGCAGGATCCGCTGCTGGCAATGAAGAACAATGTTTGATGGAGGTAAACAATGGAGGCGCCAGCATACAGTAGCCCGGCTACACCAAGACACACTCGTCTTGTCTACTTGCTGGAATCTTTTATAAGTTTACACGTTTCATTTGTTTTGTTTTCTCGCGTCGCGTCTCATTACCGAGCCACGGATTTATACGCATTTAATTACAATATCGGTGGCCACGTACTGTTAGGCACTGCCCTCGCGATAGAATGGACTGCCGATGATGGGGAGATCGGGGTTCGAATCCTGGCAGGGTGTACTGATGGAGTTTTATCCTCTATGGTTTTCCATTCTCCCTCCACTCAAATGCACGCAAACTTGATCCCTAACACACTATCGTAGTTGTTAAAACATACGTGTATACGATTCTAGGGGTAAGAAAACACTTCACGCCCTGAACTCCCCGTTGCCAGCAAACTAAAAATAGACGGGCTTGACGTTTGGTCCGCGTGTCCACCAATGCGTGTTTTATCAGTTTTTACAACTTAACTTACAGGTGAAGGATGAAGAGGGTGGTTAGAACAAGTGTTCCCACGTTAGAGGAAAACTATTGTGAGGTATCGAATGTGAAATGCCTCCACTCTCAAGTGAACCCAGAGCAGAGATTCGAACCCCAACCTTCCCTGTAGCTGGCAGCCGAATGGAGATTCTACCTACCGAGCTGAAAGTCTATGGTTCGATTTCTGGCGCGGTTTAAAAACGTATATTGGTGAAGTCAGGCGCTTTAGCTCAGTCACTAAGACTCCCAGGATTAATTCCTGAAATGGCGAAAAAAATAATATCATTGGTGCAATGTGAGTTTCCCCTTCAAAATGATGACTTAACGGCAGGGGGGCTGGGTGTTGTGTCTGTTCTAGATTTAACTTAGTATCTAAGTCGTTTGCCAATATAATCAGTCGGTTTAGAAAGTGCACATTAAATACCTCAAATAAATGGAAATGCAAAGATATAATTGGTGAAATTGGTGCTTTCCTTTTCAGTGATCAATTTAAAGCGGAGGTGGTGTGCCGTTGCGTCCAACAGAGTGGTGTGCCGTCGCGTCCAACCAGGTGGTGTGCCTACCCACACCGCCTAGAAGTGCGCACATTTTGTGACATTCCACGGTAATGATCAGGAACATGGCGTAAGAAATATTTATTTTCTAAATTCTTTACACAAGTTTGGGGTTATTTAGCGCATACCTCAACTTCATTACTATTTAAAGCATATTTTATAAAGTACGAACATATTTTTGCGACAAACTTCGAAAACATTTGACTACATTAGAACTTGGGTGATTCTAAACGCTGTTTTTTATTTGTAGTCGTTTTTGTTTTGCTAGGCAGGTGTAAAAGGGGGCAGGTGTAAAAGGGGGCAGGTGTAAAAGGGGGCACTCAATTTTCCCAGAGTTACATTATTTCACAAATTAACAAACACACGTGTCCAAGAATCCCTCACCTTAACCTTATTTGTAACGTCCTGGCCTTTCACTTCGGTCTTATGGGTTCTTTCGACTCCGTGGATCTCAACAATTGGGTATTCTCCATCAATGACAAGTCAGGCACGTTCCTTCCAGGGACATTGTTTTGGAATCATTAGGTACCGAGTTACGTCCATTGGCGTTTCACCTATAGTAGCACCGTGGCTTCTTTGGTGCTGACTGACAGCCCATAGCTGACTTCTGACAGTCAACATTTAAGTATATACCTACATTTTGACCGTCAGAAGTGACAGCTGCTAAACACATGTTTTTGCAGATCATATGGTTCGGCGTATGGATACATAATTTGGTCTGGTAACTTTTCTAAGCCGTCAGCTGTGAGCTGTCAGTCAGCACCAAAGAAGCCATGGAGCTACTGTATATATCTGTACTGGAGTCAAGAGGGTCAGTTGTTTACAATAATAATTGACAGGCATCCAACCTCTATCTGAAACGCTCTGCTATTTGCTCGTTAGGTTAGGTTGTTTTACGTAACATTTGACGGTAGAATTATATCATTCTGAACATAATTTTGTTTATCCTTCTAATATTTTATTTGTTAAACTTCAGTCTCTCGGACGCAACTTTGGTGGCAGTAAAATGTGTCTGTCCCCTCTTCGGGACGTGACTCATTCAAGGGAAGGTGCTTGGACAGCAGCTTAACACAGCTTGTTTATCTTATTTATGGAGAACATTACAGTCAAAAAACTGTGTGAACAGAAAGGTTCAAACCAAGACATCAGATTGTTTTAGTATAAAATAATGTGTAATAGCCTACACGTATAAGATATTGTATAATATTTCAATACATTTTAATATCACTTAACGTGTTTCCGAATTTATGTTTTATATTTTCCACCCCAACTCGAATTTAGAAATTACCTTAAACTGGCTCCACTCCCTCTATTTCGGATAACCGAGTTTCTACTGTACTGTTGTTATTTTATAGGTCTAGATAGAGATTACCTATCAAAAGTGACAGAAGAAGATCACATGACTTGACGTATGGATACGTGAAAGTACATCAAGTAAATGTTCTAGCTGTCAGATATGTCCATTCGCAAGAAAATTAGGACCCAGCTTGATCCTATCGGGATTTGAACCAACACAGTATCTTAGGAGTTAAATGGGCATTGTTTTAAATCTTAGTGCTTGACCGATCTCGCCCACATATGGAGGTCTATAGACGTGTAAATAAATATATTTTCTGGTAAACTCGTGCAACGTCTTCGGCGTTGATTGTCCTGGTTCTTGTCCAAAAGACTATTCTCGATGCACCTGAAGAACAAATATAGAATAAATGGCCTAGGTATTTAACGAGGAATGCCCTGTATCGACGGCACGCGGGCTAAGACGTCAGGGCCGGTAACTGGGAGAGTCCGGGGTTAGAATTCATTTAAAGTGCACTTAGCTTTATTTTCTAAACGGTTTCTCACTTTCTCTTCATGCAAATGCGAGTAGAATTTCTTTGAATGATAATTTTCTCATCGTAAACCTATCAATGTTAGTTAGACAGGTAGTAAGGTAATGTGAATTTGAAACCAATGAAAGCCTGACAGCGTAATTTTAAGCGTTTGTCTGTAAATGTGTGGATACTGAAAAGGACAGATGACATGGACACCAGGTCGAGAGGCCGAATGAAAGTTTGACGACTGGCGGGACCATCGCCGCAAGCAACCCCACCTTAACCTTGATTGTGGAAGAAGAGGAAATAAAAACATAAGGAGAAAACACGTTTGAAGACACGCAGACTTAGGAGGGAAAAATCGAGAGGCTTAAAAAAATTTGTAAACCTATTCGCAGTGCTAAAGTCTGTTCAGCGTAATAATTGTTTTCTGAAAGGCCTTTTTCCCTACCAGAAATCTATTATATAGTAGATATTTGTAGTAAAAAAGACCTTTCGGAGAGTAATTCCTACCGTGAATGGAGTATAACTTCCTAATCACTATGTAGCTCGCATCACACTCTATAACCAGACCGGGAAAGATGGGGAGTTAATGAACAAGGTAAAGTGGGGGTTCCCCATGTTACACGTGGCATTTCTGAGTGCCATTAAAAATATGAGAATGGCCATGTTTTTAATAGAAATTACGGTGTAATTTCAAATAGTAATTTTAATGGGAATGATCGCATAATCCCAAAGAGTAATTTTAATGGGAATGATCGCATAAATTCAAAGAGTAGTTTTAATGGAAATGACCACATAAATTTAAAGTAAAATTTTGAAAAGAATTGACAGCAACATTTCTAAATGCAATTTTTAATGGGATTGACTGCATTATATATAAGTGCAAATTTTTAGTGGGAATGGTGTTATGATGCAAGTTAGATAAACTCAAACAATTATTTCATAGCAGATAGCTCATACAGGTAGTAGGATTGTGTGTGTGAATTTAAAATACTGCCTTTAGACAAACATGGTTTTCCTAGACATGAGCTAACCCCTTAAAACATGGGGAGAGGCTTTGTGTGTAAAAACTTTAGGTAAAATTTTTTTAAACATTTAAAAAAATTCAACACGCCCTCCACCAGTTCATCACCACTTTATAAAATGTTTAAGATATCCTGAAACAACAATGACAGGAGATATTAACTAAACATCTCAACTGAAGATCACAACTGAGCAAACATAGGCTAGGGTACATGTTGAAAGAGGATTAAAATAGGCGAAGAAAATACTTCAATGGATTTAATAACAGAAACAAATAAAATACTTTTACAGGGCTAATAATAACTAGAGAAAGAAGAGATACTCGCATAGTTTGTTGACATCAAGTGTCAAATTATGTTGGCTAAGCACTGGGTTTGTAGATAGTTACTATCACTGCAACCTAACCACCTGTTCAAGTTACACATCTATGATAATTACTATAATAGGTAGATATGAGGAAGGAAGCATTTTAGAGGTAGTCTACCCCCATTTGCATGGAAGAGTGGCGAACCACCCTCAGTGGATCCGACCAGGATTCAAACCCTGAACTCATCATCATCAGCAGCATACAATTCTAACACAAGATACCATTTAATCGGTGAAGCGGGGTTTCTAGATAGTTGTTCCATTTGATTGATTCTTTGAGAAGTCCCAAGACAACATCTTTAGATATTTCAATAATTATAAGAGTAATTTCATGACAATTCTGAGCATAAGTTATCTTGTTTGACTCGGCCTGGTGCTTGTGAGTAGGAGAGAGAATATGAGCGGAGGGATCTTGTTTGGCTCGTCCCGGTGCTTGTGAGTAGAAGAGAGAATATGAGCGGAGGGATCTTGTTTGACTCGGCCCGGTGTTTGTGAGTAGAAGAGAGAATATGAGCGGAGGGATCTTGCTGCTAACTTTATGGCTAAAATAATGTTTTTTAGATCTGGGGAAACCTCTTAAACAGTTTCAGCTACTGCAGTGAAAAGTTCACATTAAAAATCAAGAAGATATTAACTAGCTCATACAACAAATAGAATAGGTAGAAATACAAAACATGTTGAGAGCACATGAGTGAGTTGATTGATATTGAGAGTTTTAAAAGCATTTTTACACCTCCACAAACTAGAAGTAGCAAATAAAATATATATAAAAAACTCCATAGCATCAGTCTATAATTGAGACATACCGACCAAGTGGCTGCCATATTTTTACAAAGATTGTGTCAACTTCTGCAGAAATAGGATGTTATTTGGTAAGAACTATGAATCCTCTGGCCATTAATCTCAGTTTTCTAGACTGGAGCCTCTCACTTTTAATTCAAATAGCATCTCGTTTGTCCTCATGAGGCTAAGTTGACCTCGTTCCAGAGCCCCTGCTTTAGAGAGAATCTGAAAGTGACTGGAATTGAACCTGGGAGTTCTGTATCTGTAGCCAGGAACTTCTGACCACTTGACCACAGAGGCAGTCAATACAGTATCAATCCCACATTCAAGATGTCTTCTATTAAGATACACTTCGTTTAGCCTGAAATATAGCTGTTTTACTTTGAGTGATTACACTTATGTTTATAATAAGCTGAGTTATAGTGAAACAAACCAAAGAGTTACACTGCTACCTTTCAGGATAAATGAAAGGTACACTCAGTTTACTTTGAAAGATACTTAGTCACCTCGACTGATATCAGTATGTCCTTATCTTACAGGCTGCACCATAGAGTAACATATCAAGGTAAATTCGCTACCTTTCAGTGTAAATGAAGTGTGTATTTAGAGAAATGGCCTTGACTATCATTAAAGCCTTGTTGGATATCTGCACTAAGCTCACATTTAAAACCAATTATTTAAAAAGAAAAGAAAAACAGGTTTCAATAGAGTTAATTTACATAGAAACACAAAATATTTATGCATGCCAATTTTTTTTATAAGAGCTTGATTCAATTAAGAATTCATAATATATTGTATTTGAAAATAAATTTTTAAGAAAACGTCTAATGATAAAACTTGTGCAAAAACAATAATTCAGGCTAGATTTAAAAGCGGTCAAAAATAAATTTCAACCCACTCTCCATTGATTGTATAATCCGTTTAGAGTGGTTCACAATGTTCAATATATTTTAATCTATGCCTATGCCCTTTTTTATAAAAAAACCACCAATAATTTCAAATCTCCGGTCTATATAATATATCTCTATAAGGAAAACCTCTTTTCACTTTATGAGATAAGTGTATTATATTTAAAATTATTACATTCAAATTTTACAGTTCTAATTATAAAATAATAAAGTACAGTGCCCTAATAATCTTATGTTCATTAATTAACTTATGAAAATAAAGGCTTTTTTTTTCAGCGCGCCTTACTACCTGTTCTGGTCAACTGGTGGTCTAGGGGTAAGGTGTCGGACTTCTGTGCTAAGGGTCCAGGGTTCAGTCCTCAACACCCCCCCCNCTTGTGAATGTGGGGAATGCCAGGCCTCCACCGTGGTTCGGATTCCACGTTAAACTGTAGGTCCTTCATTTCATCTCACAATCACCCTACCATTACACATTAGCGTAAGTGCGTATAACCCGAACGGGTAGTAAGACGTGGTGCTAATAATAATAATAATAATAATAATAATAATATAAAAAATAATAATAATATAAAAAATAATGATGATAATACTAAATAATACTACCCGTTCGGGTTTTACACCTATGTACTAATTACACTAATGGGTTAGGGATCAGGAAGTCTTAATTTAAAGGAAATGCACTCGCATGTTTGGAAGGAGAGTGGAAAACCATTTAGGAAAAACCACCCCCAGTTCATCCGACCGAGATTCAAACCTCGATCTCCCCGTCCTCGGCGATCGAGCTCAACACGACAAGCACGTTAGCCAACTACGCCACCGAGGCAGGTTTATCTTCTAGTTAAAACCAATTTTAAATGTAAAATAAGTGATTAAAAGATTGGAGAGATTTTATTACGCCTAATGTTTGATGTGTTGAAATATTTTTTTTATTTACTTATTTTCATTAAAATTAAATGTAATTGCACAATATTTCTATGATATTAAATTTGTTCCAGCCTAGTTTGAATGATGCATCTAATAAGGTCATAGCCCAAGTCTGATGATCACCTACTAGGCTGGGAAACTTGCTTTGGTTGTCACATGGTCTAAGGTGTCACTCTTACAGACAACTAACCTGCCGATTACGGGAATATAGGAGTTCGATCTTGATCAAGTGTACTGATGGTGTTTTTAAACTCTCCCTAAACACAAATGCAGGTACACTTTCTCTAAGTTCAACCTTCATAATCCATATTGTAGTAGAGTAATTAGTACATATATATAGGCTTATAACCCAGTAAGGTGCGGTGCTAAAAAAAACTGCTAGGAAAATAAAAGAGGCATCGCTACTTATGAAAAACATTGCACAAGATCTAAAAAAAGCATGTAATGAACCCTTTTTGTTGTATAGCTTATAAAAACACGTGCATACATTGCAATCAACTTAGGGAGGGTGTTTGATCATGTGAAAACTGGACAAATACAGCTTGATGAGATGGCAGACGAGTTGCCAAGTTAAATAACTTGAAGGTATGAAGAGAGTTTCATATTGAAGATGATAAAATTGTGAAGCAACCAAGAATCAATTCGTCTTATAATGAAATATAATTCAAAACATTGATTTTTACTGTGTTCTGATTTTGTATATAAATCTTGAGGGCCATCTTCAGAAATGTAGCACTTTGACGGCGGAGAGATGCCCTCTCTTTTCTCGATTCCAGTCATGTTTGGGATGGTGGTGAGCTATATTTGTGAGCGATGAATGGAACCAAAGAGTATTTTTATGTGTCCCTCGGATTAAATTTCACGTAATGTTTATTTTGGTCACTAGGATTAAAGCAACTTGTTTTTGCTTTGTGTTTGTTATACTGTAATTAAGTATTTTTGTGGCGCATCTTATATTATAGTTAGTGTGAATTTCTATGTATTTGACCAGTGACCACCTATACACAAGTAGTTTGGTCCGTGCAAATTGTGAAGCCGACTTTTTTCCTGAACTTGTGTATTATTGTATGCCTATTAATTCTTGTAGATTAGTCAACTTGAACATAGCACCAATTTAAAAACAACAACTCAGAAACGTTTTCTGCAACCCAAAGACCCCCTTTCACTTCATATAAAAAAACACAATTATTATAGGTGACATTTATAGTGTCTTCCTACAAAATCAAATTTGATTTGCCCCCTTCCCTTTTACCTTCAATAGCCACACTTGTCCTCCAACACATACACTCTCATAAAAAAGGGTTTGATGAGCTTCCCCTTTAAGCCCCGATATATCACTGTCCTGGTGCAAGAACATTATGAAAGGTTTCTCCGAGATCAGTGGGAAAACAACATTAAAATAACTATAAATAACCTGCTCGGTGGTTGAACGCAAGCAAGTGATAGGCTTTGGAATGTTGATAACAGATAAATCAGCGTTTGAATACTGGTCAGGTGCATTGAAGGTTTTTCCCTTGAATGGTTTTCCACTCTTACTTCACAAAAATGTGGGTACACTTCCTCAAAATTAAACCTTTTTCAACCTTAATATATTTGAGTAACAAGTACAAAGGTGTATAAACTGAATAAGTAGTAAGATATGGTGAAAAAAAAAGCCATAAATAGAAGAAAACTTCAATAATAATGTTATTTTTCATTTTTATAAATGAACGTAAATTTGATACATGGGTCAATTTAGTTAACAAATATGACTAATTTCTAAACATGTATCTAGGCCTCTTTTATCACATATAATACAAATGCCTATATATGTTCACTTCATTCACTCTAAAAGGAAGAAGTCTTACCTTGACGGATTACACTACGAATTATAAGCTAGATTTTTTTTTATTATTTAGCACTGTATCTTGCTACTCGTTCGGGTTATACACTTTAAGTACTAATTACGCTAATGGATTAGGAATTGTGAAGGTTGAATTAGAGGAAGTGAACCCACATTTGCGTGGAGGGAGAGTGGAAAACCATTTAGGAAAAACCGCCCATAGTTCACTTGACCGAGATATAAGCTATACCATAGTGAAATAATTTAAGGTAAGTTTACAGCAGTGGGTAGAGATCTTGTTTGATCAAATATTATTTATTTAATTTCACTAATAAGGTATGAATGAAGGTGAGATTTAGAGAAAATATACCCACATTTGTGTGGAGAGAGAGCGAATGGGAAACAATTTAGGTAAAACTGTCCTTGGAACACTCAGCCAGGATTTGAGTCTCAACCTCTCCATCAACAGCCAACTATACCAATTAACATCGATGCAGGTACAAAGTTTAATAAACACAAAGAAAATGACGGAATCTCATTAAGGTGAGAGTGTAGTGGACGCATAAAAAGGTCGGTGTTTTTTATCATAATAAATAAAATATGGTTCCAGTAAAAACAAAGTTTAATTTTCTACACATGGTGATATCAACAGTTCTTGTGACATTGGATGATAAATGTTTTAAATCAAAAGAGAGTTGTCATTACATTCCAGGACACCCTTGACAGATTTTCAACAGGTAACCTATATTTGTTCTGGAGCAATATTTTATTTATTTTGAATTACAAAATATTTTGATATCAAAACTGCAAAAACACCAACGGTACATTTTCTCTCACGTCCTACACTCGCTCCCAACTTTCTGCAGAGATGACAGCCACAAAGAAGGGAAAATATTTGAAAACATTTTAGCTATAAAATATATTCTTACCCCAGCAACGAATGACTAGCTACCCCTCAACTCTAAATGCCCGACTTATTAGTTTTGTTTTGAAATAACTCGCAGCTTAATGTGTTTTCCAAGTCACACTTCAAACCTGGGAATGAATTTTTCCGGTGGATTACCTATTGTGAGACAGGACATTGTTGAGTGGGCAGGAAGTTAATTCAAGGGTGGGACACCAAAACAAAGTGGGGTGTATCCGTGTCGGGTATTTTAAAGGTTTTTTTTTTCTAAATAATTTTCCACACTAGCTCGATGCAATACGAGCACATTTCATCTTAATCCTACTCAGCTCATCCCCGCCCCAATAGTGTAATTAAATGGGGATGGTCCATACGGGGGGAGGGGGGGGGGAGACTCAAGGAAGAGGGTGGCATAAAATGAAGCTGAGTAGTAACCATAATTTAATATACAAGATTGGCTATTTTTGTATGGTTTTACAAGCAATAAGATATGCTTGTGGCTATGTGACACTCTTTGTTGGACTATTTTAACGTTGCTCAAGCTTGCCTGGTAGAACTATGTTAGGCTTCCAACATCTTCCGCCTAACTTAAACCTAGCTCAGACACCAACTAGCTCTCTCTTGGTAGTTAATTCAGCAAAGTGAGAAAGGGAAACCTGCATTTCATCAATGAGATTAACTATGTGGCGATGCTGGAAATAATTGAACCCAGGACGCTTTGATTAGTAGATAGCCACAATGCCAACTAAACTAAGATGTTGGTCTATTATGCTGGGTTCATACTTGTATCAGATCCTCGTATTGTATCCCTGACCACAATCTTTAACGTGGCAATTGGGACATGCCGTAGTATATTTGTTGTGATGAGAGCTATATGCATGTAGATCACTGCGACCTGCAACTAGCTAGACGGTAGTCGTAACAAGGAGGTACTGACTAGTGTGGAGCCCGCCTATAGATGATATTGTCTGAGTGATTTTGACTCCCAACTACTTGTTAAAGGAATGAACCCATTAATATCTTGTTGATGAAATTGTCTACTTGTGTATGCCTTGATAAATATAATTCTTAAGAGGTAGGGGATGGTTGGGTAACATTGTGTTTAGCCCTTTTTCCCCACAAACAAAATTTTCCCATAAAAACTACACCAATTTTCCAAATTTAAGTATTCAAATGTCAGAAAATATCAAACTCCTAGTCTGTGTGACTATGTTGCAGTGTTGATTTATGTTGATGTTTCCATCAATATCACTAAATGGTTTCCGAGTTAAGGTGTATTTTTTATCAATTATTTTAATCAAATTATGGTTAAAACTAAGTTGAGAACCAGAAACATAAAAAATTATTATTAAATGACTCTAGATGCTATCAGAGTTTATTTTTAATCATATGTAAAAATATCAATAATGAGTGAAATAAAACTAGAGGGGATGAGGCACATTTTATCCAAAGAGATTTTTTTTTAATTACCTTCATGCCAAAAACCCTATTAGGTTGTATACCTTCCCCAATATTCCTGATTAATCTTAGGTTTTATTTGTTCAGTAACACACACAAAACAAAAGGTTGTATGTTACTCATTTTTCATTTCACGAGCTGCTCAGCATACGCATGGCAACTAATTAAAAATCCACACAATGCAATTTACGATTGTAGTGGGTTTTTTTTCTCTATTTGTATGGATACTAAATTAACTTAACCTGTGGACCTAGTTTCTTTACTCCAAAGTGTATGTGCAAACCAGTCGAAGTATCTCACAAAATTAACCTCAGGAAATTGTGAGCGTGAAATGCTAAATCTAAAGTTTGAAGGCTTTGGGAATGAATGTGTTCGGCTGTTATAAGGTTAATGCACTTTAAACTACAGACAAGATTTTACATGATCTGTTTAAATTAAGTGCTAACTTTAAGAGCCTATAACTGTTTTCTAGGGTCTAGTTATCACAATATATAAAGGTAGTGTGAGGAAAAAGAGTATAGAAGAATAAAATAAATATGTACATAGCCATTTTTTTCTTTCATCAAAACATTTATGAGAATTTGGACACTTGAAAAGCAGTGACTAACATTTTAATACCGGTGTGTATAGTTATTTTATAAGCCGCACCATAGTGTAACTATGCAAGGTAAGTTTTTCAGGGTAAACAAAGGGTGGAAAGTAATGGGGTTTTTTTAGTTTGAGGAACATTAAACTTGAAACCTATTGCTGAATTAATATCCGAAGCTTTTTTTAAAGGATAAAACTTGTTTATTTGTATAATTTCGTGAGAAAGTAAAAATAAAATAAACAAGTTGTTTATTAGCTTGGTGGAATAGCAAACCTTCTCATGAAACCAAACCTCCGTTTGAGCTGGAACGAATACTTCTACAAGGAAACCTTACAAGATCCACAAGGTGAATTGGTCTGAAATACTTTATTTGTGTGCTTCGAGATCAATGTATGGACACACAGTTTAGTTAGAAAATAGTAAATAAATAGTACAACACAATAGCCCAAAGAGCCATTTAGCGTACAAAAAATTCAAATTTTCAAAAATCCGTTATCAGTAAATTACCCAATTATGAACAGGGTTGCCACTATGTTCTTACTGCTCCAGATTTACTGTGTTTTCCAAGCTTTTTGGAAGGAATTGCCTCTTTTACAAGCAGTTTCATCAAACTAACTGGTGTGAAGCCATATAACTTAGGTTTTATATGGAGTAATATAACATTGATGGGGAATATATCTTCTGTCGCTTCACAACCCTGGTTTAAGGGGTAACAAGACATTTTTGAAACATATTTAATTCTTCATTTCAGGTTTTTGTCTATTTAAATATATATTTTGCTTTCAGGTTAGTGTTCCAAATTAACTAATACGGTATTCAAGTATTTTTACCAAATTTTACAAAATCCCCTGGGTTTTCACAGTTTTCCAGGAGCATGGCAGCCCTGTTAAGGCTAGAACCAAAAACACGATTTGACCGAGGTATTACCATACAACTTCTACATATCAAGTTTATACAAAATAGATCACACCCCTTCAGTTGTTGCCCCAGTTAAAAACAGACATACAAAAAGATACAGACATGAGGACATGCAGAATTGCAAGACCCACTTATAGGACGTAAAGATCCACTATAACCTCAAGGTTTAAAATATGTACAGTTGCAAAACCTTATGCTTGGATGACTTTTTTTTTCCAAAAACGTGAGCACAAATTTGGGGTATTCTATTTGTGCATAAAGAGCTATTCCAAGCAATAATTTTTAAAAGATAAAGTATAACATATTACCTTTTCTCTGCACAATGACTCTCAAAAGGGGTCTAGCATTGAGTATTGCTCTCCCTAGGTTGTCGTCATTGTTGATGGGGAGAAGATCCCCATCACTTGGATCTGTGTACGAGATGAGAAACGGCACATCGGCAAGGTGATGAAGGCGCTCCACCAACTCCTTGAAGTCTTCATACTTCCCAGTGCTATCCCGAGTCACTGAGAAGCGCCGAAACTCGGCGTCAAACTGTAAACACGAATTAAAACCAGAGTAAGATACAGATGTACATGTAAATAATTGGCAATTATCAAAATGTGAGCTAAATTAAGTACATAAATACTTGTGAGGCTATATACTTTTGCCAAAAGTCTAGTTTCTTAGGGTATGTATTACATAGCTATGTATCCTTTCATAACAATGTTCTTAAGATCCTTAAGATATTACAAACATGTTCACACTTTATATGCAAAGAGTGTGCTTCAAATAAAGCGCATATGTTATGTTTGTTGTATTATAATGTATTTCTTATTATTATGACACATTTAAGAATATGAAGAATTAAATTAAATTATATTTATAAAGTTTCATTCAAATTCACCTAACTCACACAGGAGCATAAATATTTAAGAACAAGCTATCGTGATCTGTAGTCCGGTTTTAGGTTCCTGCATCAATATCATTTAAATACTATTTTTTGAAGTTTTTAATAGTTTATTTTATCAATATTGATTTAAATTTTGCTCTATTAGCATATGGAAGTTAGAAAGGTTAGGTTAAATTAGCTGGGTAAGTGATGTAATAATATAATTATATATAATTTTAAAAATTATGTTATCTAGATCATTTTGTTAAGTTTTTAGAGGGTTTTGATGTACATACATAAAATTAAATATATTTCACATGCATTTTAAAAAGTATGTAGGGAAGATTGCAAGGGACGAATAAAGAGATGGTAGGAGAAGAAAAAAGAAAATGTGGAAGTTTGAGAAGAAGTGAAGCACTTAAAGAAAGAAGGAAGAATGGTGGAAGACTGAGGCATTTTACTAAACGGGCCTGGTCATAGGCTGGAAACCGTTGATTTTGACCAAATAAAAAGTTAACCGTTCTAAGAAATAAGATAATAAAAAAGCGTGAATCCGTTTGCAAACAAGTGGCCCACTTATAAGCCTACCTACAAATGCAAAATATAGTCTAAACAACATTTCACCTTTTTCCATAGCAAACCAAACTCATGAAAATGACCCCAATATATCTGGTTTAAATAAATCTTGAACTAATACAATTACAAGACAGAAGTATCCATCCAAACTAAGCCAATTGTTACAATCGCCAAACCTGTTAGATGAGGTCACTAATATAAAAGATCCGGCCCATCCTTCCATAGTAGTAAATGACCTGTTCGGGCCAGTGTCGAGAAGATTAGTACCCTTTCTCCATTTCCCTTACTTGTCATTCTCCTTCTCTAATTTAAATTTTCCATTTTTATCTCATTCATGTTCTAAATATTATCTATCTGTTCTTACGCTACAACATCACTAAGTTACTACAACCAAGCATTTTTCATTATCCTTGACTCTTTACGAAATTCTTCTAGAACATATCAGGAACCCAGTTCTTATACACACGATTTTTATACACTCCCTAAGATCAGTTCCATTCTTCATGACAGAAGGAATCATTCAATAAGGCGTTAACGGTAAATATGCTATTTCTTTCTTTGGTTTATATCCTTCATATCATGTTCCTAATTAACTTTTGAACAGTTTAATTTTCATGTCTAAAAATTCACACTGGATTGGGCCATGATTTGTTTTGATTCTTTATTCTATAGCCTGATGATGGCGTCATTTGTTACGCCGAAACATGTCGCAGCAACTTTAAGCTGATTCATACCAGCTTGAGAAAAAGGAACAAGGGCACTCAAATCAGATAAGAATTCAATAATAAAAAATATAACTTCAATTTTACAATTTATTCTTCAATCTTACAAATTAGCAACCATAATATTATCAATTTATATTTCGTACTGTTCTATTGACTTAAACTATTTGTTTTAATTTATTATTTTAAAATGTTATTTGTTATATGTATTTTATGTAAGATAGTCTTACTTTTATAATGTCATAACATTTTT
>CABFVZ010000989.1:180176-247996 GCA_902151445.1 Timema monikensis
AGGACCTACAGTTTAACGTGGAATCCGAACCACGGTGGAGGCCTGGCATTCCCCACATTCACAAGATGTCTTGTCAGAGGTGAAGGAAGGGTTTGGTAATCAGATAAATCTTTGCCGGGACCGAGGATTGAACCCCGGCCGCCAGCATAGAAGTCTGACACCTTACCCCTAGACCACCAGGTCACCCGGTTTGACCTATGAATATATGAAAGTTGATCTGGTAACTTTTCTAGCTTTCAGATAAAATTATTCCTATCAATTAATGAATATCAAATTTTAAGTTTGTTAGGTTTTTTTTAGCATAGGGTCTTGCTACATGACTGGGTTATGAGCATATGGACTATAATTATACTAATATTAACCAGCCTAATATGTTGGGGATTAGGAACGTTTAATTTTAGAGAAAGTGCTCCCGTGTGTGCATGGGGGGAGAGTGGAAAACCATTTAGGGGAAAACCATGCTCAGTGCACTCGACCGGGATCGGACCTCACTCTCCTCAGTCCAGGTTAATACTAGAGCAGTGTGTTAGACTGTGCGGCCACCGTAACAGGTTGGTTAGTTATATCAATATTTATTAAAATACTAGGGAGGCAAATAATAGGCCCTATTAATATACCAGGCTAAGTGTGCAAACCATTTATTTTTGAAAATAATAAAACTGACAGACAACATGTGATGCATAAAGAGAAAGACGTTCAAATATTTTACTTTGATTATAAAATAATTATTAATTAATTTGTGAGAAGACAAAAATACTTTGGCCACATTCATGCCATGTTGGTTACCTTTCTTCAAAGTAAGACTGCAGTGTGACAGCTTAACATAATGGCTTATTTACTATACTCTTATACAGAGTGGTCCAACGTTTTTCATCCCAAGGACCAAATCTGATTATCAGTCTGCACCGGGCTGAAGATATATTTGGCAGTCTCATCAACTTAATAAAGGCTTAAAAAAAACCTTAATAAATTTATCTGATTTTTATTTGAGGTATTTAACGTGCATTCTCTGAACCAACTGATTATATCAGCACACAAAAATTTTCTAAGGTGAGAACAAAAAAGGCCTACCAATTCTGTCGGAAAAGGTATTTTCACATACCTTCCAGGGTTCTTTTAAATGCCGCACTCGATATGGGACCACAACAGCTTTACTTCCCCTCCAAAAGATGTTGTATTGCTGTTTATATCGCTCAAGAAAAATCCCTTCCGCCCAGGCTGTATAATAGTCCACGAACATAGGGTCCTACCGCGAGCACTGTACCCTGAGACCTCCGAGGTCAACAACTTAATAAACAATTACTTTCATTACTTAGATACAAATTGAATTTGGGTTGGAAGAATCTTTCAAATTTTAATAAAAATAAGTTTAGCATTAAACCCCCAAAAATGCATAGTGAAATAGGCACACACACACTTTAAAAAAACTACTTAGCACAGTTAAAGATACCTATGTATTTATACGTCAAATAAATGCATCATAAAATGCAATCATGACCTTTTTGAATACATATTTTTATTTGAATTTTTTTCAAGTCTCGACAAAGGAGTTCCCTTTAATTTTCACCAAGGATAGTGTGAAGAATCCATTTTCAGTGAGCAAGGGCCGCCAGATGGATCACACTGCTCTAATACATTAACATCTGTCCCAACTTTAATGAACATTTAATTTTATAAGACATGGAAGGTTAGGTAGGTTAGGTTAGTTGTAATTCACAACATATTAACAATTATTTTAAGCACACTAATCTTATAATTATTAGTCTTAATTAAAATATATTTTTAAGTGTATAACATAATTATTTATATGTTATGGATTATAAACTAAGTCAACCCAAACTAACCTAACCTTCCATATTTGAAAAAAAAACTTAAATATTAATAAAAGTTTGAAGGGTAGCCTCCATTTATTTAGGTGGACATTTATGGAGGATTGGAGGTTAACAGTTTTGAAGAATAAGGTCGGACCCTACCCGGCGAATTAGGTGAGAGGTGTTATTATTATTAGCAACGCGTCTTACTACCCATTCGGGTTATACACACTTACGCTAATATGTAATGGTAGGGTGATTGTGAGATGAAATCAAGGACCTACAGTTTAACGTGGAATCCGAACCACGGTGGAGGCCTGGCATTCCCCACATTCACAAGTTGTGATTAATACACGTCTTGTCAGAGGTGATGGAAGGGTTTGGTAATCAGATAAATCTGTGCCGGGACCGAGGATTGAACCCCGGCCGCCAGCATAGAAGTCTGACACCTTCCTCTAGACCACCAAGTCACCTGTGAGAGGTGTTACTATTTTCTAAATTCTAGCTTAAATTGTTTTAATATTTTTACACATTTCTTTTTAATGTGTCAACTAGTTGTTAATAATAATAATAATAATAATAATAATAGTCTGCTACCTAATCTTAATGTTATTTTCATGATTTTATTTTCGAAAAAGAAAGTGTTTGCATAATATGCCTGGCAGAGCTTATCAAATTTCAATAGCCAACTTCTACACCTGTATTAACTGGAGTTAGGCCTTGAGTATTGAGACTCTATAATCAACACAATAATGCTAGATCCTAATGATGAGTCAATCTTCTGATAAATAAGGATCTTGTGTACATACATTGATCTTAATACTGTGGAAAGTCAGACAATGAAATTGATACCAGTTAAGGTAGATATTTATTGCTAAAAAAAACAGTGTAGGCATTCCTATACAATATTTTATCATTTAAAATCGAAACATTTAGATCATAGTACAATGGGTAAGTATTTAAAATTTAAAAAAGTTATCCGAGCTAGTTTCAAGGCGGTGCTTGAAATGGTTAAATGTTCCCTCAATGATTTTTGGCAAAATTAATTTGGGTTGGGCCTACATAAGCAATAAACTCCCAAGGCAGCTAAACTAGTGGAATGTTCTGTCCTACAGCAAAATACTTTCGGTGGATTACATTGCCAAGTTATTATAGTTGTTAGGTACTGTATCTGTAAGTCATCTAAATAGCATATTTAAATTTAAAACATGATAAGTGGGGATTCCGTGTTCAGGTCTCATTTTTCAATAAATAATAAAATAATTTAGGCTAAATGTGCAGTAGACTCCTAAATCGGTTAGACGTCACTGATATTGTTAGAGAAAAATACTTTAAGATATATAAAAGGTGACCTCCAAAGTGCTTGAACTAAGTTAGTTAAATGTACCCAAATGGTGTTATAGCAAAGTACTTAATGCTATTAAAAAAGTTCTGGGCAGTAAACTTGAAAGTGACAGTGTTAAATTGCTCGCCAAAGATGATTTAGCAAAATTACAAGCAATATAAAAGTTAACTCAAGGAGAGAAATGTCATGACCAAGTAATTCTATATTTTTAGCTAAAGGTTGTAACTAAACCAAACATGTTAATATCACCCGACCCACCTTGCTTTTCACTTCCACTGTACCACTGTCAGTTTTATGTTGCGATTTCAAGTTCTTCGACATAGCGTAAACATTTATACTTCACCTCAAACTTATTTGGAGCATAATAAACATAATTAAAAACTAAAAAACACTAATAAGCAACGCTAATTCAATCAAATTATTCACATTTCTAATAACATTCTGCTACAGTGAACCAGACACCAGTTAACAGACAAACACCGACATTTACAATGACGTCACACCCATACACCTGCTGCGCTGTAGTCTCAACCTAGGGCGCTAGGAGAAATTATGTTTTAAAAAATAATATACTTATATAAAATTATTAATAAAAATAAAATAAGGAAATCTTAATCTTATAAATTATTACTTATTTTTAATTCATACAATGATTAAAATTTTACTTGGGATGTATTAAATTACAAAGGCCTAATTAATGATACACCAACATCGTGTACGATTGATTAAAGTAAATCCAGTTCAACAACCAACCTATAGGGAGCGTGCGTTGATATTTATTACTTTATATTTATTTAACATTCATACACTGAGAAATACATGCTCTTTTATTCTTAAAGCTTTCAATGTTTATCTTTTTCACACATTCCTCTACAACATTTAGCCACGTCTTAGATGGCCTACCCCTTTATTTTGATCCACACACTCTTCTCTCACATATTTGCTTCGTTACTAAGGCCACACTCATACTCACAACATGCGCAAACCAAAGTAAGACGCTTCTTTCAGATTAACCCATTGGATTCCCTTTCAAACCGTACTCCTTAAGCAAGCATTAATTACCGACTCTGTCCATACAAGTTTTTCCACATGAGCTACATTTATTAGATAATTATTCTAACAACACTAATATTGCTATTGTATTTCTTCTAACAAATCTAGGCTACACATCCATAAGACAATGTTCACATTAACACACTTTTATATATTATAATCTTTGACTCTTTAATTACTACCTACGTCATTATTTTCAAGAGTTCACATACATCTAAATACTCTCCAAGATACATTCTGCCATCTGTCTATTTCACCATCAATTCTTTCATTTTTACATAATAACATTGTGTCAAGATACACTAAATAATTCACTTTTCTAACAGAATTCAATTTATAATAAGCTTACAGCCATTTCCTGATCCATCCTTATAAAAAAAAACTACCATCCCTAGTTTTGTAAACATTTATACGGAGATCCATTATGGATGCCACTACAATTAAACTGTTTAATGCATTCTGCAAGTTACTTTCACTCTCAGTCATTTATACGACATTATATGCATATAACAGCATTCTCACATTCACATCATCCATTTGTATACCAACCACGTTCTTACTAGCATCCCTCATAACTTACCCGTGTATAGGGCCTTTAGCTGAAAATTTCGAACTGTCATCTTCATACCATTGTGTAAGAGAAAAGGAAATCTTCGGTGTTCTCCTTCTCTCTTACACCCATACAAGGTATCGTTCATTAAGTTGATTAACTATACGAGGTACAGCAATGTGTGATTAGTTAAATTAAATATATGTGTTCGTAAAATCTTTGAAGAACACAACAAAACTTGAAACTGGCGAGTTTTTTTCTTTAAATAAGTTGCAGTAGGCTAATATCTACAATGATTTTTTAAGGAAGCTCGTTTGAAAGGCTTTATTTTTACCAAAATCTTACCCAATAGTAGTGTTTAGGTAGGATAAAAACCTTCAAGTAGGGAATTTTTACTTCCATTTTAAATGGCTGTTTATCCTACCAAAATACTAATATATGATAGTATTCTGGTAAGAAATAAAGCTTTGCAGATTGGGATTCTTACTAAAATCTGGGTTTAGTAGATACTGTACTTCTTGCAACACTATAACTTAAATTATCGTTTAAATGTAAGACTTCTACACATAGTATATCATTCAAACAAATGTAATACAGTTTTTAGCTAACTTGTTTCATTATAGTTATCTAACTTTCAACATAATATGCTTTCTGAAAGCAATATACAAAATATGGGCCAACATTACTTTTTTTAAAAAGGTAATATAATAATACTTTCTACAAGCCTATAACCTAAGTGATCGTTTGAACCTATGGCAATTACATAAAGTTTATCATTTAAACAAATGTAATCAAGTTTTAAGAAACCTTATTAATCATATTTATCGAACTTTCAATATAATATGGTTTCTGAAACCAATATACAAGCTAATAGCCAACTTTAAATAAGTGTAGTCTTTGCAGACTGTAAACAACATGGATGATAACTACATATTAAAATATATTAGAGATTGTATTCGTATTTGTACTGTACTAACTGTAAAACTGAATTATATAGCCTTTATTGTAAATGATTCTTCTGGCAAGTGTGGTAATAATATCTCACTATTTTCAAACAATAACTTTTTATTCATCAGAAACATGTTTTCGCATAAGGACATTGAAAGAAACCGTTAAATCTTTCACCTCACAATGAAGCAGATGATAAACTTGAGCGTCGCGCTTTGGTTCTTGGCAATGCGTATTTTTATGTCCATCCAGTATAATATAGAGATCACTGGTCAAATCCTACAGTAGGGCCTTTCCACTTTGTAATGCATGACATGACTCCATTGATCTCTATAATATAACTGGATGGACATCTGTGGCTGAAATATTCGAGCTGTCGTCCGCATGCCATTGTGTAAGAGAGAGAGAGAAATTTTAGCGTTTCTCTTTCTCTCTTTAACCCTTACAAGGCAATGTGGCATTTTGACATCGTTCATTAATTTGATTGAATATATTAGATACATTAATGTGTGATTAGTTAAATGAAATAAATATGTTAAAAAAAGCTTTGAAGAGCATATTAAAGTTCGAAACTGGTTAGTTTTTTTAATAAGTTCATGTAGCCTAATATATACAATAATTTTTTTAAGGGAGCTCACTTTTAAGGCCTTATTTCGTACCAGAATCTTACCCTGTAGTTGTGTTTATTTAGGATAAAAGACCTTACAGAAGGAAATTTTTACTTCCATTCTAAATGGACGTTTATCCTACCAGTATATATATGATAGTTTTCTGGTACGAAATAAAGCCTTACAGATTGGGATTTTTACTAAATTCAGGGTTTTTGGATACCGTACTATAAGCCTATAACCTAAATTATCATTTGAACGTAAGACTTCTACACAAAGTATATCATTTAAACAAATGTAATATAGTTTTTAGATAATTTGTCTCATTATTGTTATCGAACATTCAGCATAACATAGTTTCTGAAAGCAATATACAAGATATGTACCAACTTTAAAAAAAAATTGTAATATAATAATACTTTCTAAAAGCCGTATGGCAACTACAAAACGTTTGTCATTCAAACAAATGTAATCAAGTTTTAAGATACCTTATGATATGTATCGTACTTTCAATATAATATGGTTTATGAAACCAATATACAAGCTAGTAACAACTTTAAATATAAAAATTGTAATATAATAATACTTTCTAAAAGCCGTATGGCAACTACAAAACGTTTGTCATTCAAACAAATGTAATAAAGTTTTAAGATACCTTATTCATTATATTTATCGTACTTTCAATATAATATGGTTTCTGAAACCAATATACAAGCTAGTAACAACTTTAAATATAAGTGTAGTCTTGGCAGAATGTAAACAACATTGATAATAACTACATAATTATTTAAATATATTAAAGATTGTATTCGTATTTGTACAGTATTACCTGTAAAACTGAATTGTATATCCTTTAATGTAAATTTTTCTTCAGGAAAGTGTGATATAATACTTCACTGTTTTCAATTCATCAGAGACATGTTTTCGCATAAGAATATTGAAAGAAACCGTTAAATATGTCCCCCCACAGTGTAGCAGACGATAAACTTGAGAGTCATGCTTTTGTCCTTGGTAATGTGTATGTGTATGTCCATCAAGTTATATTATAGAGATAAATGCATAGCCCTAGTACACTTGGAGCTACCTGGTGGCCACTTATGAAAGTGATGTTTCCATGCCAACGAGACCAATTTTTGATAGTATTTTGCTCCATATGCGCACCCTATAGTGGTGTTATAAAATTAATAGATGAATGTAAGCGTGAATATTTACCTTAGGCTCCCCTACTTAGCAATACAAATGTAAATTTATATTTTCCTGTTATTATACTTCTTATAACATAAAAAAAAGATCATTTTTAACCTCTAAGCTATAATTTAAAAAATATATTTACTAAAAAAGGAAATTTTTATGCTACAGAAAGAATTTTAGCCTACTGGCAGGTGTAAATGAATATTTTACACAGAATTATAAATTATTCCTTTAACTGTTTAAGTTTATTAATACCATTTAAAATGCTAATTTAACTAAAGTGAGTGATAAGGGCACATCGAATGTGCCCTTTAGTAAAGCGCACTGTATGGAGGTGCATCAGCACACTTTAAGAAATACACCATCAAAAATGACTTCCGGCCTTTAAGTTGACACCATTGCAAATTTATAGCAAATAAAGTACGCAAGAGCACAAGGGCGGACTATTTAGACACAGCCATAATGTATATTATTCAATGGTAGCCCAGTAATATAAAATGCATAAGACTAAAATTTAACTAGTCCTAACATAGTTGAGATTTTGTTGGCATTTTGAAGATTAAGATATTTGCTAATTTGAATGTATTATCTTGTAGTCATAATATTATAAATGAAATATAACGATTTAGCACAGGATAACACATGTTATAATGTTTATTTTTTGTGGGAGAAAGATTATACATGTTTTACATAATAAGGTGTTCAAATAACACAAATCCACTTTACACATTTTGAATTTACATAAGTTGAATTAACATATTGAATTTTAATTAATCATGTTAGATGACTTGCTTTAAATAAATCTAATCCTTATTTAGTTACGAAAGATTATTCTAATATTTTGTTTGAATTTGATAAAATGGATGTAATTGAAATTGACAAAAATAATTAGGAATTTAACAAATAAATTCATTTGTGGTTTTGACCATATCTCAAATCACATGCTAAAACTAATTGGGATTTCTATACCGCCTATACTGTAGAGATGGGTGATAAATCACTGACTGTGATATTTTCACCGATACTATTTGATCACCGTTACTCCCAGTGACTTAGTCTCAAAAGTATCGGTGATTGAAATATCAGTGATCAAATATACTCGCATCAAATGGCAACAGTTACTAGAGCTACGGAACTAGTATTACTTCTTCTAGACACTCAAGTAAATACTCGTTTTCCGGCCCTTGTTATTCTTTAGTTTTTTATTTTCTACCAGCTAATTGAGAATCGACCTTATTGACTGTGATCTTTTACGTGTTATTAAAAAAAACCCATTTGATCTCGTAGAGCTAATTTTTTTAAAAACAGCATAGCAAATTGTTACGTAAAATTGACTTTATTGGTTTAAATATTTCATTCACGCACGTTTCCAATACAAAACATTTGTTGTTAATAACAAACTCGAAAAGCCAGCTTACTAAGCGAATCACATTTTAAATTATTTTTAAAAGTGGGCTATGGAAAAAAATACAATTTATTATTTTTTTCGGCCGCAAACAGCACAAGGAGAACAGGGATCAAAATTCTGTTTGGGAGGACGATTATTCCTACCCTGATGACCAGCGGTCATTTTGAAATTTCAGGATCTCTTTTAACATCTATATCCTCGAAAAATGTATTTGCAGCAATCACCTGCTGAACGAGCTCCCTAGCTTTGCTAATGGTTAACTTGGTGGGGTCCTCGGTAAATAAGCGTTCTTTAACTTTCTTGGCTTGTATACCTATCAAAAATTTGTCAAAAAGAGCAAAATCTAGGTGTGTTCCAAACTTGCAACTGGAAGCTAGATGCTGAACTTTAGCTGCCCAGTCTTCTACTGATTCATTAGGCCCACGACATGCATTATAAAATTTAGATCTTTCCTTAAAAATTGAAACCGCAGGTGAATAATGTGCATTGAACAAAGCTATCAAATCCACATACCTTTTAATTTCAGGAGTATCGGGCACACATAAATCTATTAACAACTTAAAAGCAACCTGATTTAAATGACTCAGTAGCGTTTCACACTCTTTAGCTTCCAATCCCTTAAGCTTATTAAAATTCGCCAACTTCCAATTGAAAATAACCCAGTCATCCTCAGCGGGATTAAATTCATTAAGATTCCCGATATAACACGCCATGGCCGACATTGATTTTGATTAACTATGTTACTTGAATCTCAGCCTTGTCGCCAATGTAATGTTTCTAAATTAGTTTAGTTTTATAGGTTCTCTTAGCATAGTTTGCTACACTATTTATTTTACATTACATCAATAAATCATTACACTTAAACACAACTTCCTAGTTCACTGTTCCCAAACACAACGATGATCCCCATCATATGTTTTACCATGTTATGGATTACAGATATCAGAGCACTGCTCAATGTATTAAAGTTAAGGTCCAATCACTGAACATTCCAAATACTGATTTCAAATGATACAGTTTAATTGAAGTGTTATTTTAACCAAGCCTTAAAAAAAATATATTTATATACTTTATCAATTAGTGAAAAGAAGTTATGTGTTAATTTTTCTTATGAATTGTGTATTATAAAGCTATGCACTCTTTACTATTGGCTATGCTTTATACAGCCTAGCCCCAAATCCATTAATATCACTGTTGCAAAAAATTAAAAAACAATATAATGAAGTAATAATAATGGGGAATACTAGAGGAACAGGCTAGTATAGGACTTAAAATTTATGAAATAACTCTAGAGTAAGTACTTTCACTTTGGCATACTACTACTACTACTACTTTGTTTCTGACCTTCATTGCTAGAGTTTTAATTTAAGTTTTCTTACCTACATCTACATCATGGCCTATATAGAAACATTCGATTACTTCTGGGAAGATTTTGGTAATATATAATGGCAAACCTGTAGTAAAATGTTTATTTGATTATTATTTTTATTTTCCTGATTTTTTTAAAACAAAGAAAAACATTTATTTCGTTAGGGTCTAATGATAAATTATTTAAATAATCCATAACTCATTCACATAATTAAGTTTAAACATATATATGAGCTTTAAAAATGGCTCAAACTGGGGACTACAATAATCCCTGCTTAAAGGTTGGCTTCTTCATATTGGGTAATAAATAATACAAGGCTTATATACAAATATAATAAAATTCAATACATTGTTTTGTGCTATATTACTAATTTGGTTATATAATTATTTAAATCTGTTTTCATTTAACTATAGTACTCAACGCTTTATCACTACCGTTCTCTGTGAATTCTTTCAGCTGTTCTTTAACAATTTGGACACATTTCACTAAACCCCAAACAGAATTTACCATCTTTATGAAAGTGATAAAACCGTTGACAACGACCACAATAAAATTTACTTCTCAATAAATTTAACTTCAAGTGAATTGACTCGATGTAGGTGATCACTAAATTTTAGAGGAAGTGTTGAACCTCTTAAACATAATATTGATGACATCTTTCCATAATATTTCCAAATAACACGACAAATAGTTCATATTAATTATTGTGACACTTATCAAAAACAGCTGAACCCAACCTTTAAATATTATTTTAATGTGTCAATAAATTAAATTGATTTATATATAAAATAAACTAGTCAATGTAATAATTAACTGTGGGTGTCATAGTCATTTCATTGAACACTTCCAAGGATAACGAGTGTAACACAACACATCATTCACGGGATATCATCTGTCCATTGTGCATAATCACAGGAAAGTTACACATCATCGTCAATATTTACATTTCAAAAGTGATTTGGGCAATGTGTTATAATATACTAAATAACTGGTTCTCAAACTTTGTTTTAGACTATACCCTTTGGTCATGACTAAATGTTTAATGCACCCCCAAGATAAAATTTCCCCAAATGACAAATCAGATGTCAGGTAATCAAATGAGAAATTTTCCTCAGTTGCTTTGAAAACTCCCCACCACATTTTATCATTGTCATTTTGCCAATTTTCCCTGAAAGTCACGCACAAACTCCTTGGGGTATCACAGAATGAGAACCACTGTACTAAATAATAGTTTTACTGGTTGTTTTACATGGGCCGTGTCTGAATAGTCTATGCACTTCACACTTGTACATTTTTCTACACAAGTTTTAATAAAACATATGTCTGACACTGGCCTAAATGCATAGAACGCATAACACTTTCCATACAGAATAATACAGCAAGAGCGTTCTGGTGGTGATTTCTTAAACATGTGTTTCAATGGCATCAAGATTAAATTTTGATAGTGTTTGGTCTGTTGTGTCATAAGTGTAGGCCCCCCCTACTATGTAATTAATATTGAACTATTATAAAAGAATAATCAAAGTAGGTTAAAATATTTACAAATAAATAAATAGGCCTCTAAAGATTTTAAAATAAATTAATTTACATATAGATTTCTTGATAGTAGACATCTGCTAAATAATTCACCAGGCCTAGTCACTACGCAACGTACAAATTACAACCCTGTGCCAAAATGCAGGGATACCAAATAATATATCATAAATTTATGCATATTTAGAGCAATTATTTAATATACCTGTAGACATGTACCCTTGTATAAATTGCTCTTTTCCCTAATTAATTTATATCAGTATTTATTCTTAAACAATTTTTAGTGCTGAACTATAAACCAAAAAATGCATTTTCTTTCAAGATAGATTTTCACACAAAGAGAAACTTAACGGGTTGACATCTAAATGATTAAAGAACACAACATAATTAGTTTTATTTAACAGTTTGTGACCCACTTCAATTGCCCACATGGTCTAAGGTGTTACTCTCGCAATCAACTAAACTGCTGAAGACGAGGAGATGTGTGTTCGATCTCGATTGTATGCTCTGAGGATGGTTTTTTCTACACTCGTCTGCCATGCAAATGTGGGTGAACTTCATCTAAATTAAACCTTCATAATCCCCCTAACACATTAGTATAATTAATATATAGACATATAACCAGGATGGGTAGTAAGACACAGTACTAAGAAAAACAGTTTGTGAAGGCATGTTTTATTTAATTTCCACACTTTATTTTATAATACTTTGAATCAATATAAAAATATATTTTTTTTTACTAAAGTGCACATTCAAACACCATCAAAAATGACTTCCACTCTTTAAGCCATCGCCTTTACAACTTTCAAGTGCACTTGGCTTTAAAGGATCCTTAGATGGACTACTCAGACACTGCCCTGGTTTTATTTCTATCTCCACTGGTTATTTATTTGAAACACAAAATTCTCATAATTTATTGGTGAATTTTTATTTGTTATAGGAACACAAGATGTCGCTGAAATGCTTAGATGACAGCAATTACGATAGTGAAAAATGCAATGTATATTTTGCAAACTACAAAGTTTGCAAGCAATTTTGGGTAAATTACAGCAGGCACTATGTTAATTAACTAACTTATTTTAATATTGATTTGTTTCACAGTTTAAGGATACTAGACTTATAAGACGCATCCACTAGCCATTAAATAATACATTTTATCTATCAACATTACTTAACCTGATTCAGTTTAACAATAGACTGGACTGTGGTTGATGAACAGATTAGGGTGTACGGGGGTAGTTTTCACTATATAATTTCCCACTCTCACTCCATGTGAATGCAGGTATATCTATGTTAAATGATACCTTACTCATCCCTTTAAATATGTCAATGGTCCAAACATAACACCTGCCTGATTTAAGCAAGGTAAAGTTCAGTGCTTCGTTAAGGAAAAGCTAATAAAATTATAACGCTGATTGCTGTATTGTTTTTAAATGTTAAAAAGCAAGTTTATTACTAACTTATATTCAAATGATGGGGAGATCATGGTTCAATCCCGGTTGGATGTACTGGAGGTGGTTTTTCCTAATTGGTTTTCCATTTCTCTTTTCATCCCAATACAATGACTCCCTTTAAATTCAACCTTGCTCATGTAAAATGCTTAAAAAACCTCTAACCTATTATTGTAATTAGTACACACGTGTATAACCCGAATGGGTTGTGAGATACAGTGCTAAAAATAAAAAAACTTACCTAGGCCTATTATTTATTTCTCAGTCAACTATTTTTCCTCAATTTAATTTCAACAACCATTTCAGGGACACGTCAAAGCTGATCGACGAAACAAAGGAATTGTACCTGCGCTTCCTCTACCAGAAGACAGAGCCCGAGTGAAGGAAGAATTTTTAGAAAAACAGAGGGAAGAGAAAGAAATAGCACTAGAGAAGAGACGGAGAAAATTAAATTTGTAAAGTCCAACAAGATTATTTATTATTTTTTACTTTAAATATACTGTATATTCTGTAAAAAATTGCTATAGTTACCATTAAAATACATAAATGTTACGATCATGCAACCCATTTCCAGTTTTATTCACGAAAGCATAGTTGTCACAAGTGTCCAACTCAGAAAATTAACACAAACGTGTAATGCAAGTAGTGGTCACATCTTTATTCTGATTGGTTAGAAGCAAAACTTTGAGATCCTAGGGTGGAATTATTATGGTAAATAGCAAATTTCAGTTGAAACTAAGAAATGTTAGCCTAAATATAAGGTTTTAAATTATTACCTTGCAGTCCTCATCGGTGGATGCATGGCCCTAGGCCTCATTCTAGCAAGTGACGAGGATATCGTAGTTAAAATCGTGGTCGGGTGTACTGAGGGTATTTTTTTCTTAAAGGGTTTTCACTCTCCCTTCTTGCAAATATGGATACATTTTCTCTAATTCTATTAGTTTGACGGTGTGGATATTCCAAATGGGTTACTCAAGAAGTCGTGTACATGAAAGACTGACTACCTTGTATTTCCCACAGCATTCCACTTTATCGATAAAACACACTAATCATATTTAGAACCCTTACAATGACCAATTACAACATTCTAAAATACTCTTTCGTAAGGAGTACTTATGATAATACAGATAAATGAAATGCAACAATTGAATGTAATAAAAGTGATGGTTAATGCGTCACAACATATTTAATTAAAGTCAAAGCATTAAATAAAATATACAATGATATGAGTATAAAAGTTAAGCAAATAGAGTGTTGTTATATAAACGGTTGGCATATTTGACAATAAAACGTAAGTCAGGAGAATGATAAAATTGATGTACACAGTAGTAAATTAAAATAATAGACGTTACTAACCAGAAACAACCTTAGGATTAAAATTTAATAAAATACAAGATGTATATGTTATTATTATTATTATTATTATTAGCACCGCGTCTTACTACCCGTTCGGGTTATACGCACTTACGCTAATGTGTAATGGTAGGGTGATTGTGAGATGAAATGAAGGACCTACAGTTTAACGTGGAATCCGAACCACGGTGGAGGCCTGGCATTCCCCACATTCACAAGATGTCTTGTCAGAGGTGAAGGAAGGGTTTGGTAATCAGATAAATCTTTGCCGGGACCGAGGATTGAACCCCGGCCGCCAGCATAAGGATGTATATGAATAAAAATGGATTAACTCACTTGTATCAATCAACATCATTTGACTATCTTCCAACTAACTTTTTTTAATTACGTTTACAACTCATGTTAATTTGTTTTTTTTCAAGTTTCAATTCATTTTAATTCTTTTTAGACTGTTTAATGACCAATTAGTACACAAAATTAAGAACTTAAAAAAAATGAAGGTTGAAATTAACTTCTTAGTCTAGGCATAATTCAAACGCACACCGAACAATAGCTTCATTGACTTCCAATCACAGCCGTCGACGCACACCCAACCTGCGCAAATTGACTTTCTATTATTTTCTTGGGCGAGGCACAATTGGAGGTGAGCAGCAAACTATGATCCCTCATGTCAGTCTGAAATGAGTCTTGCCGCAATATTGTTGTGGCGTGGAGCCTTGTCATGACGAGTCAACTGGGGCAGAAACGGTAAGCCAAACCATCCTCTTCTTTACGTGTTGTATTGACACTGACTAGTAAGTGCATTCCAGTTGAAGCTGCACCCATAAGGATGACCCATGTCGACTAACCTCATGTTGTTCATGCCGCAGCTAGTCCCCTCCCCCCGTACCATTCCATTGATTTCATAAAATCTAATTCAATAATTACATTTTATTTATTGAATTATGCTTAGTATGAAACTGTTTCCCTATCACAGGTCTTTGGAGTTTAGAACATACTTTAGAGGTCTAATTAAAAAAAAAAGAAGAGAGCCCTGCTGCTTTAAACAAAACTAATTTAATTTTAGTCTCTCTCAGAGGTAAGCAATGTTTACACAACTTTTTTTCTTGAATTTACACACATTGACATGTGGTAAAAATTTGAGTCATATGGTGACTATACACAGAGCTATGAATTTGATCTTTAAATACTGCTACTCCCTATGCAGAGCCTCGAAAACATTTACACACAATTTTTCAAAACTTTATCATTTTATGGAAAGTATGTGGCCTGGGGAGCGAAAAATGAATTGGTAACTTGGTGGCAGTGACAAGTGAAAAAAAGTTTCATGAAAATCTGAGCTGGTGGGGGTCATGGCCTGGGTGAATCGACGTGAAATGCCCCATTAAGATCCCCCATTTCTATCTACCACTCATTTCCCATATGCTTTTCTCAATCTTCCTCAAACTTGTCCTTTTCTTTCGCTGGGCACCTCACTTGCCACCATACCACCTTTTTTCCTCCATACGTTATTGCTTTTTTATTATCAGGTCATTCATCTCTACCATCTCAAATTATTGAAATTGTCATTAGAAACCGATGATAGCCGTTCACAGAGATTTATCTGAGTGTAATTTGAAAAAGGACACCTGGCTATAGAAATCAAACCCAGACCTTTGGCGTGGAGTGCCATTGCTTTGTCGCTTAGTTATTCAGGATATATCCCATGCTCAGGGTATTTCATCACTCAAAGGCAGTCTCTCTTATGGACATGTGATATTGTCATCTATTTAAAGAAAAAACAAAAATAGTCAGAGTGGTGACAGGAGGTAGGTATTTATACTGCTATTTGTACAAACTAAAGGCTCCTGATTCTATTAACATGTTCAGTTGACATTTTAAACTAATTATTGATAGTGGTTGTTTTCCATCAACCACTTGTCTACATAGCAAGCCATTTACTTTTAAAACTTGTACAAACACTAGCATAAATGCCTACCTAGTGAGTTTCAACTTTTATTAGTTTTTACAAATACTTCATTACCTTATAAACAATTTTATTTCATACATTAAATTAAGTAAGGCCAGGACAATTTTTCTCAAAACTATTTATTTAACAATTTTATGTGTACTCTTTACATAATTATACCTAATAAAAACAATGCGTGCTTACTATAATATTGGTTATCTTTTTCTTCTTCATATGATGATAGTTTGGCTATCTGATTTTACCAAATTGGTTGTGATTAAAGTGCAAACTATGTACCAAATTACAAAATTCTAGTAAATATTTGTGTGTTTTGATATTCAGGCTTGTGAGAGGGATCTACTCTTAAATAGATCACTCACCTTCCCACACTGGTTAATGAGATAGGTAGCGAATTACCTTCGTATGGCACCTGTCCTGTATGGTATGAACCTGACATCTGGTAATTTAAAACATGTCAAATGTTTCAAGAACCATCACACATGACCTTGGCAAGATTATATTAGTAACTATTAAAATATCTGCACCTTTGTGGGCCAAAAGTAAAACAATTATGGCAAATGATGAAAAAGGTCATTAACATACAATGATCCATAGCGACAGCAATATTAGCAATCATGTTTGTTTTGAAGTAAGGGTGACCACAAGATTTAAAAAAATATATGACTCTACCTTAATCGGAAAGTCCAAAGTTCGCAGAATAAATAAAACACATTGGAATTGACAAGGATAATCTAAGGATAAAGATTAAAGTGGATAGACAGAATTAATTTTGGAATGCAGTGAAAAATAAACAAACCTTGGATAATGTTTTAAGATGCAATAAAGACATTTATTCCTCTTTCCCGGTCCAATTGCAAAACTTAACACATTACCCTAATTTTCCTTACAATTTTGAATTCCCTGATATTTTCTTGCTTTCTTTATTTTTGCTGTTTGTGGCCAATCTGTGTTTGCCCATTTACGTAGTGTAGAGGCACAACATTTACACCTAATGCCAGAATTCCTCTCAACTTCACCTCGATAACAAAGGTTGTCAAAAAACACTTCACCTTGAAATATAGGAATATGCTTTAGTACCAGTGAACTTATGGAGTATGGTAAAGATACATTTGATAGAGATGCACCAGCATTCATCTTAAGTTTTGTAAATATTTTATATCCAGCATGAGGGCCATTAATCAAGTCTTAATCTATGAATAGCAAGTGATGAGGAGGGTAAATTAGTGAAAATACATCTGAATTAACATGGAGAGAGGATGAGAAAACCCACACTGCATACATCTGTCAGAGATTTGAACCTTGACCTTCCCATCAATGAGAGTCTGATATCTTATATTGTGTGACCACTGCTGAAGACCTCAAGAAGGGATGTTAAACCACTTGGCTAGTGATGAGTGTGCTTGTGTACACCTCGCTTTGATGAAGACCTCAAGAAGGGATGTTAAACCACCTGGCTAGTGATGAGTGTGATTGTGTACACCTCGCTTTGATGAAGACCTCAAGAAGGGATGTTAAACCACCTGGCTAGTGATGAGTGTGCTTGTGTACACCTGGCTTTGATGAAGACCTCAAGAAGGGATGTTAAACCACCTGGCTAGTGATGAGTGTGCTTGTGTACACCTGGCTTTGATGAAGACCTCAAGAAGGGATGTTAAACCACCTGGCTAGTGAAGAGTGTGATTGTGTACACCTGGCTTTGATGAAGACTTCAAGAAGGGATGTTAAACCACTTGGCTAGTGATGAGTGTGCTTGTGTACACCTGGCTTTGATGAAGACCTCAAGAAGGGATGTTAAACCACCTGGCTAATGATGAGTGTGCTTGTGTACACCTGGCTTTGATGAAGACCTCAAGAAGGGATGTTAAACCACCTGGCTAGTGAAGAGTGTGCTTGTGTACACCTGGCTTTGATGAAGACCTCAAGAAGGGATGTTAAACCACCTGGCTAGTGATGAGTGTGCTTGTGTACACCTGGCTTTGATGAAGACCTCAAGAAGGGATGTTAAACCACCTGGCTAGTGATGAGTGTGCTTGTGTACACCTGGCTTTGATGAAGACCTTAAAGGGGTTGTTCCATGATTTATTCTGAGAACTATAGATTGTGGACAATCGATGCTTAAACAGACTGAAATGCCACAAGACGTGTTTATACAAACTTTTACTTAACACATTATTAGCAAGATCAAAATAGTTTAAGGTTATTATAGCATTTTTGAATGTATTAAACACACACAAAATAAAACAAAATTTGTTCTTTTATATGTGAATAATAGTCAATATCAATTTTAATGAGAATAAACACTAACACTTTTTGTTGTTGTTATTTTATGTGTTCTGTCTTAAAAGAGGTCCATTATTTTTATCAGTAAGTGTGACTGCCATTGCGACCTGTCCTCTTCCTCCTCCTTCAGCTCCCAGAATTTTCTTAATTTCTTCAAGTCGTACAATATTTGAATCCTCCTCCTTCCTAAGCTTCTCTTTCTCTCAACCTCTCTTTAGCATTTTTTTAGTAGCAGCCATAAATCATTATTTGCTCGGAAAGGTTGGTAAAAAATATTACCAGCTGCATTATTACAATCTTTTTCTTAACATTCTTGTAATCAATTAATATTCCCAGTCCAGAAAATGTATCTCTCTCAACCAAATATCAATGGTAAAGAAGAAGAAGTAAAATATATATGTTAGATCTGGCAATTATGGTGCCGTATTGAGACCACAGGCTAATATTAAAAAATCTTGAATAAGAAATTTTGCCACAATTTTTCCATCCATATCACTTAAGTTTGAACTGGGTTTTTGTTTACCATTTTTAGCAGAAAAAGTATTTATTTACAAAGTTTTAATACTGAAATACAACTTTTGATTTAACAAGTTCCAGTCATTTTATTTACCACAAATCAAGGATTTTATTAATGTTGTATTATTATTCTTCTCTATCCCAAACATTTGAGTCATGATCAAAAAAACTTATTGCGCTGTATTTATCCTTTTGAACCTACATTCAATAGGCTGGTATGATGCATAATTTTCACAACAAAATATTGTTGAAAAACCAACTCATGAATATACATTTGGAGGGTTCGAGTTTAGACCCCAGATGGGTGATTTTATCACTGTGGTTTTCACTTCCACTCCCCATTTTATGACACAGCTATGCACAACCAGTACCTACTCACTCTATGCAGCATGTGAGTGGTTGACATCATTTAAAATTGTGTTCGGAAGTTCATCCAGGACATACAAGTTTTATTGTTTTGACTCATCTGATTTACAAATGGAAATAATTAATCTTCAATGTTACTCTGAAATGAAGGCAAGACTTTCAGAAGTTTTTCTAACGGAGTTTTATAAAAACTACTTGCCTAGGGAAATAGAAGCAATGAACAATCTTGCTCCAAAATGGTAACATTTTTCGGCTGCACCTACTTATGTGAATAGTAATTTTCTTCGATGAAACAAATCAAATTGGTGTGTCCAACATTGAATCTGATATTGAAACACTAATAAAAAACAGTGTCAATTATCTCATTTGGCCTACTATAAGTAAACATTACTGGCTGTCTTTGTTTTCTATTTTGTAAAAATGTGTTTTTTCAAATAAATAATTTTAATGTAATTGTATGATGGTTATTTAAAAGTATTCCTTTAAAAATTAAAATTTCCATTTTGGAATGAAAAAGCTATTACTTCTGTGATCTCAAATGTTCTTTGAGGTATTACTTTTTTTAAATCAACAGCCTATTAGAGCTAGTTTAAAAGTAGTTTTTTCAAGTTTTTAACATGTTTCATTAGTACAATTTACAAACAGAATTTTTATTTATAATTTATAAGCTTATTGGTAAAATTAGGATGTGAAGGAAAAGTTAGGTGGGTGGTTGGCGAAGTGGGGAGGGGGGAATCACACCATTGATTAGTTAAAGTAAAAGTGGCCCCCAAGTGTGCACTTCCTCTAAAACAACCCTCCTCATTCCTATGCCTTAGGTCAGTGGGGATTACACAATGCAACTTCAAGGTTTATTAATCATAGCATATTTGTTGATAGTAACAAGTCTGATAACTAAATTAACAGAGATTTTGACATGACTTTAATAGAATATATTATTTTCCCTCTTCTGTTATGACTTTGTTTAGCTCACTAATGAGCCTTTATTAACATTTGTAATGATTGTTTATGTTTTACAAAATAGCAGGTATTTGTTTAGTATTTTTCCAAATAAATAAATGTAAGGGGTAGACAAGTGGTAAATATTTGGGGAACACTGCCTTAGGTTAGCAGGGCAATGTTCAAAAGAAAATAATCTGTATTTGAATTGGCCCCCACAGAGAGGGCCTCGGTTATAAGAATCTCAGAATGGAGATAAGTATGGAACAACGGTTTAAAGGGGTAGTTTCAACGTTATATAATAAAGGAACTCTGTCAGATGTATGGCTCATAAGAAACAGTCATGGGTAGTTTCATTGTTCCATGGAGAAAGGTCCTCAATCATTGACTGAAGCCCTTTCAGTATTTAATATCTTTGGTAGAGCTGGTTGGTGCGTGGAGAAAACAGCTACTATTATTCCAGTTTTTTCTATAATATTGTATTCATGTTGAGGTTTGGTGACTGTGTTGTGTAGCTCACATCTTGCATACTGGTACATTGTTTATGGATGATCAAGTGAATACTAGAATAATGGAAAAAAAGCAGAAGGTAGAGAAGAAAAGAAAATGTAATCCAGCATCAAGGAAAACTTACTAGGTTAAAAGGTCAAGAATACAATGATTACAAAGGAAGACTTGTACCAGCTAAACAGACAGGACCTACCTGCAGGTAATTAGAATAAACAGCATTGTTATTGAAATGATCAACATAAGCCTATTTTAACTAGCCTAACCTTTCTCTGTAGTCTGCTAAAATGTATGTGGTAATGTTACAGTTGCACCAGGAAGAACTGTTTTGCGGGAATCAGTGAAGAGAACCAAGAAACTATTCTAACTCGTTTACACGGCCTGGCAAATAAAGATGAGCAAGACATATTTCTCCAGTCACAGATTGATGTGCTAGATGTCAAACAAAGACGACACAGGAAAAAAGGATTGAGGTATGTCTCAAAGCATTTTTATCGTTGTATGCAGTTACAATAAAGCATTTCAAAAGATTAAGAAATTTGGCTGTGACGGGAAAGAGTCCCAGAGATAGCCGAGGTAAACATTCTAGTGGAAATGCACTTACCCAAAAAACTAAACTGCATATTAAGGAGCACATTGAAAGTTTTCCCTTAAAAAAAGTCATTACTCAGGAAAAAAATAAACTAGCTAGATTCTAGGCTCAATGTTAAAATCATGTATCAGCTGTTTAAGGAGAAACATCCCTTTATGCTAAATTTTTCAATGAGCAATTTTGTTTGTATTTTGGACACCCCCAAATACACATTCGTCCCTGTGAAATGTTAAAATTGAAGTTGCAAAGTCCTCACCTTAATAAGAGTTCCAAAAGACGTGCAGCAGCAGAGCTTGCAATACACAACAGAAAGGCTAACAAGTTGTATTCAAAACTTTGATTTTATGCAAAAAAATTCCATTTCCACAGACAGACCAGGAGATATTTTATTTGCGACAGTTAACCGTTATTGTATTTTGTGTCAACAAGTTAAAAGAGAACACCTTCTACAAATGTTTATCATGAAGGCATCGCCAAAAAAGGACCAGACAAAGTATGCTTTTTTTTTGCATCATGATTTTCTGCAAAAGGTTCCCCAGTATATTAATGAACTTCATCTCTATTCAGATAACTGCGGGGTACAAACATAGAATCACGCTTTAGTAAGAATGCTTCTCGCATTGAATGACACGGGTCAATTTAAAAATCTGTAAGGTACTACCCTATCAGAGGTCATTCTTTCCTCCCATGCAATAGGAATTTTGGCATGATTCGGAGAGATATTAAAAAACATGATAGATTTTATTCTTTGCATGAAATTACCGAATTAATAATCACTTCCAGTAAAAACCTGAAATTTCGTGTGAAAGAAGTAGTGACATCTGACATTATAGACTTTAAGAATTGGTGGCAATCATTTTACAAAAAGAATCGTATGTCAGAAGAAACGTCTCACAAAAATGTACTGAGAGATAAGAAAGCCAACCTTTTACTTCTATTGAGAGACTTGCAAAGAAGAATGATATCCAAAAACTCCTTCCCTATGTTCCCCATGAACATCGCGAGTTTTACTTCCATTGGGAGACTTGCAAAGAAGAATGATATCCAAAAACTCCTTCCCTATGTTCCCCACGAACATCGCGAGTTTTACTTCCATTGGGAGACTTGCAAAGAAGAATGATATCCAAAAACTCCTTCCCTATGTTCCCCACGAACATCGCGAGTTTTATGATGAAGTTGTGGAGTGGCCTACCAGTGATGTTCAACATGAGGGCGATGACTGAAATGGGATTATATATCTGTTTATTAAATAACTTTTATGTTTTATTATATTGTTTTACTAAGTTTTGTATCTAGGATAAATAATAATATTTTGTGAAGATATCTACATAGATCAACAATAGGAAGATGACTGAAATGAGATTAAAATAGCTATTTTTATAATATTATTGATATAAATGTATTTTAAATATAACTTCCAACATTTACTTTATTGTTTCATTTATATTTTGTTTGTAGCTAATTAAATTTAGTGAATATTATTTAAACGAATTGCCTTTTTTATTGAAAAAACACAAACCATACAGAAAGACTCTCAATCAAGCAACTTTTAAAAAAAATCAGGCCAAACCAATAATTTTAAAAATTATTTCAAATAATTAGGGAACATTATAGTGAATTATTAATTTGAAATTAATTTTTTCTTTTTTTTCAGGACTGACAAAAAAGCCGTTAGATAGTTTATTTTTTTTTTAGTTTTCTCAAAATTATGTTATTATGACTGAGGTCCTTTCTGCAGGGGCCGATTCATTTATGATTCCCATGTAGGTAGAGATGGATATTTTAATTATGGGAATTATGGGTCATTTTTTGTCATTTTGGAACTTAAGGTCAGATTTTCTTGGTTTGCATCAAAGTAATTCAAGTAATTCAATAATATAAATATTTTATAAATACATGCAGACTAAATAGTAAATAAATGCATGAATATAATTTTTTTCAACACACGGTTGTCAGATTAAGAACATAATTTGACAATGAACTTTGTATCCTTTATGTTTGAATGGTCGTAAAATACATATTATTGGGGTCACACTGCAACTAGGCTGAGGAGGGTTGTGTTGGGAGGGGGTAGCTAAATTACTCCTGAAGCAGATATTTGAAAATCAATGCTATATTTAGCAAAATGAAAAAGAGTTTAATTATTAAAGGTTTTTCATTGCAATTATATTAATTGTAAAGTACGTAATTGATTTAGACATGGTAATTACTGAGAGTTTTTGTTCATATTTTTTTATAATTCTAAGGTCATCCAAATTCGGGCCCTGGTCATTTGTAAATTTTGTGTTTAACAATAAAAAAAAGAATATCAAAACTCTTAATAAGTAGCCTATAACATATGCGTGTAAAATGTTTAAAAAACAAACCTGAATGAAAAATAGCATTTTTATCCAGGAATTGAAAATAAGGATGATGGGATTAGTCAAACTTAACAATCATTGTGCTAAACATATGAGTCAAACTACTGCACTGTATTTACAATCTATACCTGTGTTAAAAATAGTAAGAATAGTCGATAATATACTTCACTTAAAATATGAACCACCACTTCCCTAACATTCATTTAGAATAATTTGTTTAAAAGTAAATTTATAACTTTTTTTTCCAGAGTTCTACTTTATAAAGAGTTTATATTATGGAAACATGTTGTCAAGTTATATGTTATTTGACTGCGAAAAGGAAGAACATACTGTGAATCTTAAATTCTAATAGACAAATCAATACAGTGATTTAACCTAAGAGTACAATCTTAGAAAAAACAACAGTAAGGAAAGGCTTACATTAAAAGATTGGTATTCAAATGTAGTTACTCTGAAAATCTGAATTTTAACATTGCACTTAAACACTTTTATCTAATTACTTTTCAGGTGCCCTTACCTCAATAAAATATATTTGTAGTAAAAAAAGAAAAAAGAAAGTAAAACAAGACTACATTATACAAATAAATAAATATAAATTAATCTACTTTGAACTAGACTTGAAGACAACATTGCAATTTTACAGAGCATAGTAAAACCAAAGTTGACCTAAATTACATAATTTCTAACATTTTATCGAATATATGAATTTGTTTAAATAACAAAAACAAATAAACAAAACCAAACAACTTCATTTGAGACTGATTAACTAAATACGTTTGATTGAAAATGACTAATGCATGGCGATAAAAAAATATATTGTACAGAACACCTCTTACAACTAACTATATAGATAGACAAGTGCGACTGCGAGCCTGAACGATTAATTGAACATCATTGCTGGCAAGAAACACACACAAGATTAGTGAATAGCCTCAACTACTCTCAAGTCACAACATGTCAGCCCGTTACTAAAGACACTGTTTCCCCCACAGCTTTTACCACTCGTTCAAGCTCTATGCTTTTTTTACTAATTATGCTAATGGTTTTAGGGATTATGAATGTAATATTTATATAAAGTGTACCTGCATTTGTGTGGAGGGAGTGTGGAAGGTATTGTTTTAGAGGAAACTTATCCACATTTGAGTAGAGAAAGTGGGAAACCCTTTATGTAAAATCAGCCTCAGAACGAACCTTGATCTCCCAGTCAGTGGCAATTCAGTCTAACATGGGAGTGTAGCCTTAGACCCACGCCACCTTCAATTGTTTACTACTAAAGAGTTGAAGAACCCGATACTTAGGAAAGGAAATAAGGTCTAGTCTTGAGAGTAGAATCAATCTCCCAGTTTAACAAATACCACTTTTTATATAACATGATACAGATCAGTTCTTTATTAGATCTGGAATATACACTAGACCCTTAGTATCGTATTAAATGGGAATCCCTGTATACATGATGATCCAAACACGTGTCCGGCATCTTTTATAATTATTATTATTTTCTGCGGGCAATGATTTCAAGTAACAGTGCAGGCTTTGTCTTCCTAACTTCCTATTTTTACATTGCCTTTGAAGCATATTTACTCCCACAAAGACACCAATTTACAATCACACAAATAATTCACTGTAACTAGTTTACAATTTATAAATGTAAAGGTCATGTTATTCACACACAACTAAATTCACGAAATATTTCTAATAATGATTCAAAGAAAGTAGACCCTATACCATTATTTTCTAGGGATAAAAGTCACTTCTCTGTATATTCTTGTATGGTGAGGAACACTCACCTAGGAAAAACAAACAAACATCAACTTTCTTCCGAGGGACAACACGTGTTGAAAACTGAGAGAACTTATAAACATACAGATTGGACTATTGGAACATTTTTAAAAGATGTAATTCATCATACATGTTTATGGTTAAATAGTTAATAAATGTGATCTCTAGAATAGGGTCTCAAAACAGATCTTATATTTAGAGTAAACGATTCTGTTATGAGACCCATTGTGTTTATAAAGAAAATATCAAATTGAGGTAGCTAAAAGAGGGAGAGAGGTAAACGTTTATAATGGAAGAAATTTAACAATGTATAAAAATAACAATTTAAGGAAAACCACTTTTCACATTCAGGCATGGAAGAGTATGCAGGAAATAACAGAAACAATTAAAAGAAGCCAAACACAATATGGCTTCAACAGTGAAAGGAACAAAGCCCAGATTTTAATCTGCTGCCAAGGTACAAAGAGGCCTGCACCAGCTCGACACACAGGTTTCATTCTATTGGGGTTATTCAGGGTGCGATGTGTAAAGAACAACACATAAATAACACAAAAAGGGGAACGGTAGAGTGATGAGGAAAGGCAATAGAGTTAATAATACACTTTAAATTGAAAAATGACACCTGCACACCTGAATCGAACCCAAGACCTTAGACTTCGCGTGCTAATACTTTATCACTGAGCTATCAATGAGTTGTCCTCTGCCCAAGGTCATTCTTTACTCATATTTTAAAGCAGAATTGGTTGTGGGTGTTAAAAATAAGAATGATTAAAAGTAAGTAAAAATCATAAATAGTATTTTGTAAAGATTAAAAATATATAAAATTAATTTAACGATTTGCTTTGAAATTCATTTCCCAATTTGCTCTATGATACATATTTATTAAACTAACTGCCTTTGCTAAGAGCTATCACAATCAATTCTAATGAGTAGAGATGATTGTTACCATACGGATAATTGGAAAAACAAACATTTCATGTGATCACAATCTAGTTAACCCTATGAATTAAAACTTTCAGAGAGACGAAATCTCAACAGAAAATAATTATGTTGATGTTAACATCATGTTAATAAGAGTGTGGAGGAAGACATTTTTATACAAATAACAGAGTCAAATGTAATGTTCCTTAAGATTGGAAGAAGGGAATACAATTAAATGATCAATATTTTTTCAAGTTTTATGATAAAAACAACATTGTTTTGACCAAAACAAGTAAAATATTACTTGGCTAGATATATTTATTTTAATTTGCCACACATTGTGATCAACTATTTTTGAATATTTGTCATGGGTATTGCAAAATTTGAATATAATTTTTTCTTTTCCATTAAAAAGTTGATGGTCAAATGCTGTGATGTTCCTGACAAATATTCAAGACTGGTTGAAGTAAATATATTGTGTTAAAAATTAAACTAAATGTATCTAGTGGGGCAATATTTTACTTGTTTGTCATAAAACCTGCGATAATACAAACTTTTACCCTTGTTTTCCTCCATACAACCTTAAGACTAACATTTCTAGATATGGTTGGACAGTGGAGGACAATATACAAGTGATGAGTTAACTTATTATAACTTAATGAGTGTGTGTGATTGTTAGTATTACCATCTCTTGAGCGTGACAAGTGTTTCGAATAACTTACTGAATAATGTCAATGTATAGCTGTTGCTGTGTTCATAAAACACACTCGAAAATATATACAGCACAATTAATAGTAAATATGTACCCCTTACCTGATTGAAGTAACAGTTCAAATATAAACAAGCCAAAAACCCTTTGACCTGTAGTCAGCCTCAATAAATATTGGGAAATCCCCTCCAGGTGAATAACACCCACTCTATCATTTCATCGAGTATTTAGCACAATAGAAGATTTTCAGAAATTCACATAATCACAAGACGTGCATGTTGGCCCATAATGCTTTGCAATACCAACGTGAAACACCTGATCGCCAACTGTAGTGTTTAATGGGAATGGTGCACATTATAAGAATATTCGTAATGAGTGAATCTTACAAGCAGATTTGCATGGTGCAGAGCAGCAAAGCTAATCATATTTCAACTAGTGCCAAGAAGATTGTGCTGAACTCTTGTGATTGGGTTTGGAACTCATTACATGACCACATTTCTGTTCTCATGTTCAATAAACATGTAAATCTATATCAATGCTATTTCTGTGCTGCATTGTATGTTTGAGTGAGTCTACTTGATTGTTATCGATTATTGAATGCACTGATTGATGGAGATGGAGAAAAACCCAATTATTTTCCAACCACCACATGTCACTAAACTGTTCGGGTTATTTGTATACATATTATTAATTAGGCTAATGTGGTAGGGATGAGGAAGAGTGGGGTAAATTTTTTTTAGGTAAACCACTTTAAGTTCACTTGACTGAGATTCAAACCCCAACCTCCCAGTCACCGGCTAACCAGACTAATTGAGCTTAACATCAGCGCAGCTAAGAACACAATAAAGAGGGTAGTTGGTCTGAAGCCCTTTGGAAGCTGTCGTTGTCTGCAAGATGATTGTTGGTAAATGGGAGCTAACTTAGTTCCACACACGTACTTAATTCAGTAGAGAAACTTCTCATACCAAAACTATTACAGCAGTATCACAGTAGCTATTATAAAAAAACTACAAGGATAGTTTAAAAAAATTGTGTGTGCAAATTTAATCTTTGGGGGAAACTTTGGGACTAATCACAATATTATTTAAATTATGAATAAAAAATATATAGAATGAATTAGATCCACTTTTTAATATGCGTATGTCAAAATGCTACCAACTCATTTATGCATGCGTATGAAATATTTTAAAGTCCACACCTGCACTATTTTAGATCAAGTGTAAGTTTTAGTGATTGTTATAGTTTGTCTTCATGTAAAATAAAATAAAATAATATAATTGTAGAAAAACAAAGCAGATATAAAAATAAAAACACTAACACATATTTACACACACTTCAATATTTTGATCCTCCTAATGCATCTTCTTCACGAAGTCGGAATATTGAAGTGTGTGTAAATATCCACAATAAAAAGAACACAGTTCACATTTAACACTGCTGCCACTGGACAAAGAGGTAATGGCTGTCTTTTGAAGAAAATTGATAAATACCACTAAATCCCCCTCAAGTTTCATTCTATCCAAACACATTAGGAAAGTGTGTGAAGTGTGTGTGTGCAACACAACTTTCTAAAAGAGGAAATAAAAACACAAAAGAAAAAAAAAATTGGTGAAGAATTATAGGACACTTAGATTAGAACAAGTAAAAGGAAGGAATAAAAGGCAAACACAGGAAATGGAAGAGATTAAAAATAAAATAAAATAAGAGAGCCTAGGACAGCTTGAGTCACCATTGCATGCCCTTTTCAACTTATTCACCCCATTAAGCAGCCTAAGTCCTCTACCTAAAGATATGGTATTAAAAGTATTGATACTTTACTAATTTTTAGTTTCGCTGTAAAAGTATCAACAATGAAAGAATAAGCAGGAAATTTTATCCAAATAAAATATGTAATGATGTTTTATGTATTAAAAGGTTGATGGTTTTTCCTCTAAATGGTCTTAGCAAGTTTGCACTTCCTTAGTAACAATAAATAAACCTTTGAATTATAGTATAAATTTTCCTATTCTGTGTATTACATCACAAACACTTTTTTTAATAATAATAATAATGTATTCACACTATTGTAATTTAGAGCCTAGTCATGTATCTAGCTCATATACAAACAAAGTAGCAAGCACCTTTAATCAGGCTACCAGAGCGCGGGTTTAAAAATATTACATTTCAATACATTATATACAAATAATTGTTCCATTATTCATACCGGGGTGTAAGTAGGCAATTGAGTAAAAGTATCGAGCCAAAATTATAAGTAAAAAACTATTAGTTTCAAATAGAAAGTATCAATATATTTTCCACATCCCTACTCTCCTCCTCAAGCAATAGAACAAAAGACTCCCTCCTCAAGCGATAGAACAAAGACTCCCTCCTCAAGCGATAGAACAAAAGGCTCCCTCCTCAAACGATAGAACAAAGGTTCCCTCCTCAAGCAATAGAACAAGGTTCCCTCCTCAAGTGATACAAAAAAGGCTCCCTCCTCAAGCGATAGAACAAAAGGCTCCCTCCTCAAACGATAGAACAAAGGCTCCCTCCTCAAGCAATAGAACAAGGTTCCCTCCTCAAGTGATAGAACAAGGCTCCCTCCTCAAGNGCGATAGAACAAAAGGCTCCCTCCTCAAACGATAGAACAAAGGTTCCCTCCTCAAGCAATAGAACAAGGTTCCCTCCTCAAGTGATACAAAAAAGGCTCCCTCCTCAAGCGATAGAACAAAAGGCTCCCTCCTCAAACGATAGAACAAAGGCTCCCTCCTCAAGCGATAGAACAAGGTTCCCTCCTCAAGCAATAGAACAAGGTTCCCTCCTCAAGCGATAGAACAAGGCTCCCTCCTCAAGCGATAGAACAAAAGGCTCCCTCCTCAAACGATAGAACAAAGGCTCCCTCCTCAAGCAATAGAACAAGGTTCCCTCACTCCTCAAGCGATAGAACAAGGTTCCCTCCTCAAGTGATAGAACAAGGCTCCCTCCTCAAGCGATACAACAAAGGCTCCCTCCTCAAGTGATAGAACAAAGACTCCCTCCTCAAGCGATAGAACAAGGTTCCCTCCTCAAGTGATAGAACAAGGATCCCTCCTCAAGCGATAGAACAAGGCTCCCTCCTCAAGTGATAGAACAAGGCTCCTTCCTCAAGCGATAGAACAAGGCTCCCTCCTCAAGCGATACAACAAAGGCTCCCTCCTCAAGCGATAGAACAAAGACTCCCTCCTCAAGCTATAGAACAAGGTTCCCTCCTCAAGCGATAGAACAAGGCTCCCTCCTCAAGCGATATAACAAAGACTCCCTCCTCAAGCGATATAACAAGACTCCCTCCTCAAGCGATATAACAAGGCTCCCTCCTCAAGCATTAGAACAAAGGCTCCCTCCTCAAGTGATAGAACAAAGGCTCCCTCCTCAAGCAATAGAACAAAGGCTCCCTCCTCAACAATAGAACAAAGGCAAGTGTGAAAAAGCGACAACAATAATGATGAAGTAATTTCAAAGACAAGATATTAGTTAAATTTAAATATATTAATCTTATTTTCACTTTATTTACATTTTTTGTTTGACATATGACATAACTAAGTTTTAAACATTATAGTTAATCGACTTGAATTCATAAGATTTCTAAGAGAGCTTCCATGAAGAAACTTGAGCTTGCAGAAACAAAGAATAATCATAATGTGAAGCCTAATTTCACACCAAAGTTCAAAGAGAAAAATTAAATCCCTATTATTTGTCACAAAAGAACTCATCAGAATTTACATCAAGTATTAACACTACAAGATTGTAAGTGACATGCCCTCGCTTCTATAAAAAAAATAAAAAAAATAAAAAATATGGAGAATAAAAACTAAAAACGCACATAAAATGCCACTAAAAAAATATACCAGTACTAAAACAAGACTTGTCGATTCACTGAAAAGGAAATTGTAAATAGAGAACTACAGAACAGTGTGACAAGAACAATGAGCAAGACTCACAAAATAAGATTTAAATAATGAAAAGGAACACAGTTCATTTGACACTGCTGCAAATAGACAAAAACACATAAACATAGGTAGAAACTTATATCCCTTAAGAGTGAAAAGAGGTTTTCCTTTAAGAGTTACACTTTTTTTATATGAAGTAACAATAAATGGAATTTTTATAAAAGGTATGGGACTTTTAAATCCTTTAGGATGTTAAGAGAAAATATCCACGTTGAGATTCAAAAATGGTAAAAAAGGTTTTTTAATTTTTTTTTAATTAGAACTTGTTTTATAGCTTTTATTTGTTATTTTGCCTAACATAATTATAGAACAAACTTAACAACCAAGCCTCAATCGATTGGATACATTTTATAATAAATGCAGAGTGACAAAAATGGCTAACATTCAGCTATCAATGCTATTTTATATAGCAGCTTAGGAATTAATTTAGTGAAATAAATCTCTCATGTTTACCGTAGTTGCTAATATTCATACTTGAGAATAGGATTCGTCTCATATCTACTGTCTAGTGTTTTATTTTGAAAAATGAAATAAATATTTACTTTGTGTAAGAAATGTTTTAAGCGTTTTAAGAAACTTTGTCACATTTAGGTTAAAATGGTTGAACTAATTTACAAATTTCCTTAAATTGGTTTTCACAACATGTGATATTCCAAAACTATCATCTACTGTTAGATGCTATTAGAACATAATAAGGATGATACTTACTCATAAACCAAACAAACACACTTTGTCGATGACATGGTAACTATTTGTTTTAAATGCACATTAAGAATAACAAAATACAAATAACAAACAACATATAATAATAATGGAATGAAATATTAATGAGAAGAAGCACACTATAAAAATAAACAGTAAATTAAGCTATTTGAACTCAACATAGACTTGTAAATAAATTAGAGCAACGAAAGATCACATTTGTAAACAGATTTTATATATCTCAAAAAACTACGTAAATGTATTTTACAAATCATATTTTGCCAAAAGTGAAACTTGATAGTCTACTTTACAAACTTAGGGATTCTTTTAAAAACTGCCATGTTTTGAAAACAAAGCAATGTTTCATCATTATTTATCTTTTTTTGTAAAATATTTTCAAAGGATTTTTCAACACACATGTTAATTTAAATGTCCTAACATTTTCTTTTCTATGTTTTGGTTAATAATTTTGAATGTTTAAAGTGATTGACTATGGGTTCTCTTTTTCTGACTTTCTGTTGTATTTAACACGTGTTGTCGGCTAACAGTCATTGTCCGTGTTGCCGAATCTGGAAACAGTTAATCCTAAAGTGTCTGCACATCTGTCGAACCTAGAATAGCAAAAAAATCAAAATTAATGTAAATTCTATAATAGTATCCTCAACTATACTAAAATAAATTATAGTAGAATCTGATATGGTAAGAAAGGTTTAGAATACACAAATAGATATTTTTTTAAACTAATAGTTGCAGATTATGACTTATTGTATGAATATATGAAAATAGTTTTAGTAACATTTGTAAATTTAATATGCTGTCTTTTCTGGTAGAATCCTAATATATAAATATTGCCACAAAATATTTTTGTCAAAGAACTTGAGAATTAATATGCAATCAAAGCAAGTACAACCAGTGGGGAGAGAGGTCTGTGCACTCAATGAATCTCTTAGAGCTACAAGAACTTATTTGAATGGTTATAAATTAATATTTTTTTGTATATTTGATCAGAGTAAATCAAATATAAATTAGCTTTCAAAATTGTTATTACTGAACGAATCAGTACAACATGTGCTGGAGGATCTATAATGAATAAAAGGTTTCCAAAAAATTACACGCCATAGGTTAAAGCACCATTCAGACAATATGTTTAACATGCTTGACATCTTGTTGCATACAGAGATTCAGACGGGTGACCCAGTCATTACACAAACGTTCTAAGATGTCAAGATTTACCACCTGACATTCCTGCGTGATTCTGACCTTCAAATGAGGAGGTGAAATTATCTTCTTTTAATAAACAAGGGCCAAGTGACACCAAAGGTCCTCATCAACAAATCCATTGTAAAATAATTCTATTTTTTTCTTTTTTTACTATTTTTAATATTTTTATATACTTTAACAATAATGGGGATGGGTGCTTACACAGGACATTAGGGAACTAGATATATATTTGATCATATAAAGCATTTATCAATTTATTAATCCCAAGCCCAATGTAATTAACGAATAAAAAAATAATAATACATGAGATTAAAGATAAATAAATTTTGGGTTGCTCAGACAAACTTATTTGCTACGATGTTTCATAGTAAAACGATTTAAACAACAAAATGAAATTTAATATTCTAAATTAATTTAGCACGAGACTCTCTTTCGGGACCTCTGGGTCATGTTGGGCAAAAATGTACCCTTATTAATTAAGCTGACTTATAAGACTAAAACTTACTTACTATACAATTAGAGCTTCTTAAATCTACAAATTACATCTATAAATTACAGTCTATTTACAAGAACGAGATCAGTCAAGGTTAATAAAAATAATAACTATTATATAAAGTCATTGCCTCTGTCGAAGTAATTATGCAGTTCGATGAATAAAATTACTGTCTTGAATTATTTATTTACGTATCATATAGTCTGTTGATGGCTTCAGTTTGTAGACAGTTATAGAATCAGAAATCACTCACGTGTTTTAGTCGTAGTCGGCCGCGATACTATTTACTACCAATCCTTTGGTTAGTAACGTTATTCTTGTGATCCTTACTAAATCTTCTTTTACAAGCAATAGTGTCTTATACTTTCGCTTTCACTAGTATCCCACTAGCGGTTTTACGTTTTCTTCCTTCATAATAATTTTTTACAACAATACAAACAAACAAAAACAAGCTCCCAAAACCAAACAAAACCTCGCTTCTTCTTTTCTCCAAGCATAGTTCGGCCATTATGGGTGCTTCCTTCGACAGAAGGCAATTAACTAGACTTAATTATAAGTAGTATAAAACCAAATAAGTATTCACCTAAGAAACAAAAATTATAGCTAAATAAAAATATAAATTAACAGGATTAAAATTCTTACACCATCATCCTAGGAATTGTGCATTAAGGTATAGCCTCAAACCAGCAGCGTAATCATTAAGTTGCATTTTCGCCCTTGGTACATGACTTTTGGGACACCATATATAGTGGCTTAGATAAATAGTTGCAGTTTCAATGGCAATACATTTAGTCCATTGCAATTAGGTAAAATTAGAGAAAAGATTTATTAAGTTTTTAAATTCTGGTTAAACACTCTTTGGGCATCCAGGAAATGAAACCAAAGAGTTCCCTGGCTTGAGAGGGGAGCTTCCCCCCTCCCTAACCCCCCTAAAATTTCAAAAGTCAAACCGTAAAGGCTGTATCCTGCTTATAAAACAAGTTATAACACAGATTAAAACCCAAGCTTTACTTTACTAAACACCAAACAACACATAACTTTCTCTAAACTGAAAATTTGGACCATAGTCATGAATTAAGAACTAATAAAGTATCAGAAGTGTGAAAAAATATTTAGGCTACATTTCAATACAAATTATTTTATTTTACAATAATTACATTAAAATTCTTTCTGTTTATATCATGCAGAATAATGTAACAGTTATTGATTTACTATATATCATTATTTTCTTCTTCTTTGACGATGTATATTACTTCGGTAATAGTACAGCTTTGGCCTTGGCAGTTCTTGCACACAATAGTGCAACGCATGTTAGCTTTCACACACTTGCATTTCTTTCCACAACCTTGCATCCACAAGTAATTAGAAATACTATTTTAGCTGGCGCTGGTCTTTTAGTAGTGTATACGGGCGTCAACGATTTGTTCACTAACTTCCATCCCCAGCCCGATGGGTTCAAACAATCTCCTTGCCATGTTTGCACTAGGGTGTAATGTGCGACGGTAGTGTTGATGTGCAGCTTCTGTGGTTGGAGGTAACTTAGAGAGGACAACAGCAGCACTCGCTTGACCTACTAGTTTATTAAAACAGTCATATCTCATCTTATTCAAGCTGAATTATTCTTTTCTCGTATTGTTGTACAATGCAATGATGAACCTCTTTCCTGCTTGTTCGATGTCATCATAAGTAGAATCAGGGTTATTGAATATCTCAGGGATATCTTGCAGGTATTCACTGCGGTGCTGTACTGTCTGCAGTTTTCCTTTCCCATAGAGCCCTGAGGTTGTGTCACAACCACTCGTATGAAGGAAGAGAATGGATTTTTTGCAATCGGTCACAGAATTAGAGTTCTGGAGATCTTTAGAGCTGTAGAACCTATCTTTGATGTTACCTTTCCCCTCTTTCAGCATGAGGACATCCATTGTGCCTGGAGTAAGAGCAATAAGTAAAACAAGAAGATCAACATCTTGGCCAACTACAACAACTTGCTTGTTATTCTTCTCATGTTTCTCTTTTGAGGTACGCGCAATATTTACATCAGCATCATCTGTTGCTGTAAATGTGCGTATGCCTACATTCTCCAGGTGGCCAGCGAGTTGTAAAATGAAACGCTCCTTACTGGCAAGATTGCTTAGAAATTGTTTCTGTGAGTCAACGAGAACTGTACTCTCATTAAAAATTATTTATCTTGAAGTACGTTTCACCAAGCGCCTTTGGTGTTTTACAACCTTTGTGCTGACACTACTTTCAGTGTATCCGTCAAAAACAACTGTTACTTGATCACCGTGATACTTCTTGATGTAAGATATGTAGGTGGTGTGAACATCACCAAAGGTCCCTTGCTATGGCCATAGTATGCAATGAATAAGAAAGCCTCCATCAAGAAGAAAGTAGAGGTTGTCAGTGCTACCAACTGGTCGCTCTGGAACTGTATCAAAGACATTATAAAACGCTGCTTTCTTTATCTTCCTCATAAGGCCGCTGCTATCAAATAAAGCCACGAGTACTGTTGCAAGCTCGAATGCGAAACAATCTTGTAAGTCATCAGGTGAATGTACAGTGCAAAGTATTCTCTGGAAAATAATAATTATTATTAGCACCGCATCCTACTACCCCTTAGGGTTACACACACTTACGCTAATGTGTAATGGTAGGGTGATTGTGAGATGAAATGGAGGACCTACAGTTTAACGTGGGATCCGAACCGTGGTGGGGGCCTGGCATTCCCCAAATTCACAAGTTGTGATTAATACACGTCTTTTCAGAGGTGAAGGCTGTATTGCATCAACTTCAATAACATCTTTTCCGACTATTACTGTACTGGTTGACGAAGACATTGTCTTAGCCACACCAGCTTTTTCAGCTTGAGAGCCAAATTGTGTAATGTCAGTTCCAATTCTTTGCAGAGATTGTTCTCCTACAGATACAGCTTTGTAACAGCTGACATCATCTTGTGCAACTAAGCCAGTTGCCAATGAGAACCGATCTTGCATATCAATAAAAGGCGAGTGTTGTCACAACCATGCTTAAAATTTCTTGCAGTGTATTTCTCTAGTTTGTATTCTTCACTTCTCCCTCTCCCATAAGTAACGCCTCCAACTCTTTTCAAGTTTTTCACTAGCATTTGCTCTCTCACCATGTCTGACCAAACTCCGGAACAATTCTTATTTGAACGGCGAATAGTAAATAAGCTGTTCCGAGTAAATTTACGGAATTCCTCACTTGACATGTTCTTCTCAAGTACATCCATATCCTGGAGGTACAATTGATCAGCTTTGTTGTAAGGGAAATGTCCTGTTGCATGAAACACTGGAAGCATTGCTTTAACGCAGCTCAAGTGAAGGTTACAATCCCCCATACGCTCTGCTTGAATAAAGTGTAGTGCTAGGGTTACAAGTACAAAGTACTGCAGCCATAGTTGAGATGTTTTCCCTCGTTGCTTGAGTCTTTCAATCTTGTCAAAAAACGATTTTTTCAGCTTTGTAACCACTTGATCTTCTTCCAGGCAATCAAATGATGGTGGACAGACTTCAAAGTTGGAGAGGAGACTAGGCATGTGTGCTTTATCAGAGTTTGAAATGTCCATTTCATCCATTATTATTACTGAAAGAGTGCACAGAGTTGTACATTGTGGCTAGATAGCTCTTGAATAAGCGTGTTCTGATAGCACGTGTAGAACCAAAAACTGACCCAACCATCAAATATCAAAAAAACCTTAAAATCGCAATAAAAAAATCCCTTTAATTAATACAACAAAAAGATGCCTTCAGATTTCTCAACATGAACCCCCAAACCCCCTCCTTTACCTCACCACCCAAAATTCACAAACCAAATATTCCAACCAGAACTCTGATTAGCTACTAAAATGCACCAGCATACAAACTTGCCAAGAAGATAGCTAAAATATTGTCTGAAAACTTAAAATTCCCCAACAAATACAACATTGAAAGCTCCATTAATTTAACTAGAAAATTGAACTCTGTTTCCATCAATAAAAATACTAAACATATGTCATTGGACAGTTCCAATCTCTATATCAATGTTCCAGTATTAGAAACCACAAACAACATTAAAGAATCTATAACTCTTCTAGACTTCAATAAAGAGTACATTGATCAAATCTCAAACTTAGTTCAAATTGTTACTGATCAAAAAAGTTTTACTTCCAGAATGAGATCCCCCATATCATGCCTTATGTCAGAAATATTCTTACAAAACTATGAACCTATCTTAAATAACCTAAACAATGTGTTAAAACATTAATTCTATTGCAAATACATTGACGATATCCTAACTTTATATGACAATAACCCAAATTGTTCTGACATAGCCACTCTAATCAATAACATTCATCCTAATCTCTCTTTTAATATTAACAATGAAAACAATGGCAGTATTAACTATTTAGACCTCAATATCTCAAAAAAACTTGACCAACAAATTAATCTACAAAATATATAGGAAACCTACCCACACCAATACCATTATTCCTAAAGATTCAAATCATCCCATTTCTCACAAACTCGCTGCCTTCAATAGGCTTGTTCACCGTTTATTAAATGTCATACTCACTAAAACCAATTACAGATGTGAGCTTAACACTATCAAACTAATAGCTACCAATAATGGGTATTTTCATTCCACCATCTAAAAAATCATAAACAAACAGAAAAACAAAATAAGATCAAGTAATTTCACAGCCACCCTTACTAATGATAACCACAACAGTCCTAATCACAAAAAGAAATGGGTCAAATTCACATACACTGGCCCTGAAATTCATCCATCACTAACATTATTAAAAAGTATAATCCCAACATTGCTTTTCCACCAACAATACAATAAGGAGAATTCTTAGCAACAGCAATCTAAATAAAAATGATAAATATAACAAAAATGGGATATATAAACTTGTGTCGATGCAATAGAATCTACATTGGAAACACAGGTAAAAATTATAGGGTACGTTATAAAGAACATATTTCTGACTTCATACGCAACAGGACCAAATAAAAATTTCCAGACCATCTAAAAAAACTTCAAACATCAACCCAAACCAACAGATCCACATATCTCACAAAGGTATTAAACTAAATACAGCTGAATTTTTTTTTCGTACAAGCAGCTTTATTCCAAAATCAATCATTACTTAACAATTACAACCATCTAACCAAGATCTTATGAATGCATTAACACATTTACCTAAAAACATCAAAATCCTATAACCTCAATTATCCTGCTCTACCTTCCAGCGTAGACGGCCCGTCCGAGCCGGAGTCAAGAAGACTAGTTTCCTGTTCCCTCACTTTTATATCTTTCCGATAAATATATCTCATTGTCTCATTAGTTGTTTCCCTACCAACAGTTAACACTGTGCTCATATTAACTCTATGCTGCTATACTGCTAATGGTAAGTCTTTTGTTTTTACCATCAACCAGTTTGTTCCAACCACACCCTAGTCATTCTCCGTCTTACAGTCGTATACAACACTTGGTGACTTGCTCAACGACTTTGGTAAAATTGTTTGTTTATCATATTGTATTTAAAATTCATTACTATACGACAGTTTTCTGGTATTTACACTCATGTTAAATAAAATTTGTCTCCATGGTTCTTTATTTCCATTTTACATTGGCCATGAATATGTTATCAAGTAGACTGAAACATGTCGGCAGTATTTGAATCAGCATTCTTCTAATCGCTGAATATCAAACAGAGGAGTAACGGGACTGAAACAAAATAAGACTTGGATTTGATACTCAACCTACACTTTTTTTTTTCAACTGTTGGGACTAGAACACTCGACTAATCTTTTTATCAACTTGTGAAATACTAAAACCTACGATTTCTAAAATGATTTAACTATTTAACATTAATGATGAATTGAAACTTGGTTTTTATTCTTAATTTATTGTCCAACATTGTAATTATATTTTAATATGTTGTTTGTGTATTTTTAGGCTTGTTGTCAACATTTGTTTTATTTTCAATTTTGTTGATGTTATTGCAATGTATGTGAGTGACTTTATGACACTTTGTTGTGCGCTTTAAGCACAATTCAACCACCATTTTTTATAATATATTTAAGTCATTATATTTTACAATCTATATACTGGGTATAGCAATCTTGAGGTTTTATCTAAGTCTTAACCAAAATTAATATCACTCCTTACTTTAATCCATTTAGAATGTTTTCTAAAATGTTACTTTAGTAAAAAGTTAAATATTCACTAGCTAAATAAAAGAAAACTTCACAATATACATTTTTACTTTTTGAATATAAAGTCACTCAGATTAGCTCCACCGGACGTCAAACCTCGGCTCGATGTCCATCACTTTCCTCAGCATAAATCATCTAGTTTCCACCCTACCCTATATTATCCCCATGTATATTAATATAGTAGTTGGTTTATTGAAATCTAGGGCCACCATATGCTGTTGTAAAAACAAGGCAATCTCAAAATACATGCCATCTTGATAGTCAATGTCGCCGCGCCATCTTGAGGATGATCATTTGAGTAGTGTCCAAGTGCAGCCAAAGCTTACTCAGGACCAACTTCAGCCAGACTTCCCTGCGACTAACTTTATTGAGTCATTTCCTGGAATAGTGCTACTCGATCGTACTAGCTAGCAAATATTTGTCTTAGACATGACTTGTACTTCAGCTGTGCTTAGCATCGTTCATGAATATGGGCCCAAGGCTTTGATTTGTTAAGTGAATGGCTATAAAGTTTTGTGGGACGGGAGTTGTGACGATGGCATGGTCATTCGAAAATGATTGAAAAATTTAGATGGATGTTGCCTTAATTTATTACATAATAGGTGAAATGCTCCCTCAACCAATCACTCACTGTTTAGTGGGTGAATTACAAAGTGTTTCTTTTTCTTTCTTTGTTATATCCTTTGGTATGATATATATACTGCCATTGCTTGTTCTCTATTCAGCTCCATTGTGCGAACAGTGGACACACTAAAAAGCTATATACTGACTGAACTGTGCTTCTCAATTTTTTTGTGGTTGAAGATTCACTCTATTCATCGACAAACCACATGGTGGATATCATATATGTGAAATAAGCTCAATCAATAAGAGACAATATAGTAGACCTGTAGATACGCATGGCAAGGAAACGGCCCTGAAGGAAGGCTCTAATGTGCCTTAAGATTAATTTAATGATGTGTTTTGTTTGTTTGTGTATGCCTTGACCTTCCATATATCATTCAAAGTTTAGTGTATCCAACCAGTTGTCATCACGTTTTTACTCGGTTGAAAATATTAGGGATAATTCATTTGAACCTTTAAGGGTATCGGAGATCTGGGGATTTAACAAATTTTCAAAATAGAAAAAAATATAAATCGATAAGAAAGTGACTCCTGGTTTTGTCATAGGAAACACTTCAGGGTGGCCACTCAAACTATAAAATATATTATTATAGCATCACTTTCAATTTTCCTGGGGGGGAATCCCAATTTTTTAAAAGGTGTTTTCTTCGGTTGTACGACTTTGAACAAATTAGTCTAAAATAAAAGTTTTGCAAGAAATATGTTGAACACACCACCAAATTTTAGAACCTGAGCAAGTATTGTTAGTAAATATTTCTCGTAAATGCCTAGGTTATTAGACTGTTGGAATTCTTGTTGTTGACTATGTTAGTAGATTATAGGAATTCTAATCAATACCTAGGTTAGTAGACTGTTGGAATTCTCATCAATACCTAGGTTAGTACACTGTTGGAATTCTTGTTAATGCCTAGGTTAGTGGACCGCTGAAATTCTTGTTAATGTTATGTTGGCAGCCTGTTTGAATTCTCGTCAATGCCTAGGCAGGGTTCCTACAGTATTCGTAAAAAAAAATTCCTGATTTTCCCCCGATTATTTTCCCAAGTTCCCTGACCAACTTCTCATAAAATTTCCACTATGACTTTACAGTATTATACATGTGAAAATATTAATTTAAATACATTTATTACGGTCTCCTCCTCCCCTACAGCCGACCTTGCCTCACCTCTCATGGAAGAATAAGAAAGCAGACGTCTTGCCAATCAGTTCAGGGAAAATGATGGAAAAATAATAAAATATATCTAACCCTATTAAAAAGTTGTAACAAACTTGATTCACTTTGGTATCATGTGCAGAAATATGTACTAAATAACAGGACACTAAGAACATACTAAAAAGTTTGGAATCATTACAGTTTTATTTCACCTAACCTGTATATTTCCTCACAACAGGAGGAACTGTGTCTGCTTTCATATTATTCATGTCTAAGTCAATTTTCTTTTTATTAAAATTATCACAATAGTCATACAATAAGAAACTATGTTAGATTTAATAAAGTGAAGCTAGTTTTGCAATCATGGCAGTTAACATACTGCGACACTCGTGTATAAATTATAGTTTTTATTTTTCTGTTGCTGTGATCGCAGTTTCTCCTAACAAACATTTTGTTGCAAATCCTATCAATATTTTTGCCAAGGATCAAATTTTTTGATTTGTTGTGTGTGTTGATAGACAGTAACTTTAGNNNNCCTGTGCTCTTCACCAGATCAAGTTTCACGCAACGATTCATAAGGTATCTTAGAAGTTTCTCTACAACTTCAAAAAGATATGGAGTCATTGGTTTTGATGTCTGGAACCGTTGCAAGAAAAGCTGACATTCATCTACAATTGCATTGTAAAAAGCTAGTTTACACTTTAGGAATGGATCAAAGGTTGCTCTTTTCAGTGTCTTTACAAGTTTTGTTTTTAAGAAGTTTTGCTTCTTTGAGAAACCTAACAACACGGTCCCAAATGTGTAATGCCCTTTGAAAGCACTTTAAATTCTCTAACCACCGCACACCACAGAACTTCAAAGGAAAAGTTGTACACCCTGTCAACTGGGTCAACAATACTCGATGAGCTGGAGAGTCAGTGAACAGGTAGTACATTTGACGCAATAAGCTACTTATATCCCAATTGACAGACTCCACTCCTGTTCTCAAGGAACCATGAACAACATGAAGCCCACATGTTCCCAGATTTATCAAACTACACACTTCATTGTCTGTGACAGATTTGATGTGTTCCTGAAGAAGTGTTATAAACTTTAAATTGACACTTGTATCAACTTAGAGAGTGGAAGAGAAATACCATCCAGGAAATGCTTCAGTAATTCTTCAGCGGTGCTCCTATTGAAAAACATACTTTTTAAATAATGACTGATGACTTTATGATTTTCCTTGTCCCAGAATCTGATTACAATGTCCATTTGTCCTCTTTGAATAACTTTATTCAAAACTTATCAAAACAAATTACAAAGTTGTTACATGATTTTAGGCGGTCCAATAAATTGTTATAAAAAAATGGAGCCAATCCATGCACAATGAAGTATGCAGCCTTGTCTCCACCAAGGGTAAAGGCATTGGCAATGGAAAAATCGGGAAACATCAATTGAAAAATTGTACTTAAATTATTGCATGAATTAAAATACATATTTTTGTAAACAACTTGCATAGCCCAAATTACTTCCGCCTTAGTTATATCATCTTTTAAAACAAAAGTTTTATGTTTTTTTATTGAGGCACTACACTAATTTAACTTTTGGCCACAGCTTCCTTCTGCGGCTTTACGATTTCCGATGAAACAGAAATAATCTTCGAGTAACAAGCCGAATCACCACTAGATAGATGTCCTTGTGTGCCAGAGATTCTGTTGAAACTGAGGAGCCCGATGAACCTGAATCACTTGACTTTTAGAGAAAAAATAATCAACAGAGCGTTGATTTGTCAAAGTTTCAGGAGTTTTGATATGAGTTGGTCCTTTTGCATGGGAAGCTAATGCTTGCTTTCCCATATTACTTAGGTTTGTAATTTTTTTGCACACTTTACAAAATGCCTTCTACTTATTACTTTCAACGCCACTGATTCAGTATGAGAATTCAGGAAAATTCTCTGGGCTTAGCCAGAGCTGGTTAAAAACTGTTTTTTGCTAGACATTGCTGGTGTATCCGAATCAGTCCTAATTCACTGTATCTAACGATAACGATGCCAAACCTTGAACAAGAACCAAAGCAATTGATCACTAAAGTTAAAAGAATTGTCATGTGCAGGCCAGGAGATTTCTGCGTTCACCTTCTGAAATAAAATACTACCAAAGCTTGTGTTACGGCAAGTTTGAGCATGGTAAGTGCCCCTCAGCTTTCTTCATTGGGGCAGTGGCTTATGACGCAGTAAATACGAAAAATATTTTCGTTGTTTTTTTCTAAGTGTGACATGAATTGTCATTTCCCTGAACATTTTAAAGCTTCCCTGACTTTCCCTGACTGTTATTTTTTTTCCCCCAGACTTTCCAGACTGTAGGAACCCTACTAGATTAGTAGACTTTTGGAATTCTCATCAATGCCTAGGTTAGTAGACTGTTGGGATTATTGTCAAAGCCTAGGTTAGTAGAATGTTGGGATTATTGTCAAAGCCTAGGTTAGTAGAATGTTGGAATTCTCATCAATGCCTAGGTTAGTAGACTGTTGGAATTTTCGTCAATGCCTACGTTAGTGGACCGTTGGAATTCTCGTCAATGCCTAGGTTAATAGACCGTTGGAATTCTCATCAATGCCTAGGTTAATAGACCGTTGGAATTCTCATCAATGCCTAGGTTAGTAGATAGTTGGAATTCTTGTCAATACCTAGGTTAATATACTGTGGGAATTCTTGTCAATGCCTAGGTTAATACACTATTGGAATTCTTGTGAATAGCTGGGTTAGTAGACTTTTGGAATTCTTGTCAATACCTAGGTTAGTTGACTATTGGAATCATACATAACTCCTACCACCTACAACTCAATTGAGTTATTACTGTTTTATTATCACATACAAATTAACTTTCAGACATAATCAACAATTTCAAGACATCTCATTTACATAAAGTACAAGCTATGAATGAATTATACATGAAGGTTATAAATAAATCCCTGTTAGAACAAACACTAAAAGTATCGTACACAGTGAAGCCAACTGACTAGCAAAATCAACCCTCAGCTAAGTTAGGTGCTACTATACAACTTATTAAACAATTACAAGATGGGTTTTTGTTATAAAAAAAATGTCCTAACCATCTCTTGCAGACTTGGACACAAGTCACCACTGATAGGGCCCTCCCTTCCCCATCAAAAAAGAACATCACACTTTTTGTAAGGTCTGTATATAAAAAAAGGTTATTGTTCCGCTTGTGGTGTACACTCATTCACAAGTAAAGCGTACATAAGTTGTTTTTTAACCACCACGCCTTACTACTTATCCAGAGTATACACAAGTAGACAAGTTAAACAGTAGTATGTATACAAATGTGCTACACCTAGTGGACTTATTCCTGTAGAAGTAATTATAAAAATAAGAAAAAATATATGTCCTCCATTCGTGCAAGACCCCCGTGTGTATGTTTGCGAAGTGAATGCCTCTAGAAACTATTTAAAATGTGTCCTCACCATTAAATTTCGGAAAGACAAACCAAATTCAAGAACTTTTTTTTTCAGATCCACAGTTTTTGGTTCTCCTGTTTTCACTGATCAGTGGCCACCCTCTGGTTACTTATTGGCGTTGGCAAATCTCTACCATTCCAACAAGATCCCCCCTACCTCATGCCTAGTTATTTGAACAAAATAGGTAATTGCTTTGACAATGGCGGAGATATATCTGGGAAAAGACCGTGAGGTAGACCAAAAGATAGGTGGGAGGAGCAGATAACAGAAAGGGTGCAATTGCGAGGAATTAAATTGAATAAATTGAAAGAAGAAGAATGGTGGAAGGATAGAGTAATATTTAGGAATTGTACTAAACTGATCCGGTCAAAGAATGGAAACAGTTAATGATGATGATTGATCTTAAAACTAAAAACTAGAAGTGTGCAAATAGGATTATTTATCGAATCAAATAATTTCAAATTGAATATCAAAATTTCAAACGAATGCCGAATGGTACAAATCAAATAGTAGATTTTCTTACTTTTTGATAAAAATGTTTTAAATTAGTAACGTCCTATTGAAAATGTGATTTTATATTTAAGTATGAAAAATCCAAAAACTTACTTCAAAACATTGTTATATAAGCTGGTATTAATAAAAAAAGACCGAATCCAAAACAAAATTTTAGGGAATCGAGAGGAACTTTTGATCTAGTCTTTTAGACAACGAGTTTCACCTAAATTAATTCTATCGGGTCCCCTCCCTGTCCTGCTAACGACATACTGGCAAGCGGCGCTCAAATGGTTGACCTTGCAATATTGCCCTTCCCCCTTCATTTTCACGCCCTTGACACATGGCTCCCAACTGTCTGTCTCTCCACCAGAGTTATAAAAAACTCCTCCCCCTTCTATCAAGCCACAACCTCTTGCTTTCTGCTAACATCTGTATTCCCCCTCCCCTCTTATTGAACAAAGGACAAAAGTATTTTTAACTCTTGAGTCACCAGTTTATCTGGCTACCCACTTGTCTCATAACGTAACTTTTAAGAGATTTATGACACAACTATTCATCTTGCTAGTCAGAGTATTCGGCTGTCAATTATTCAAAAATTTTCAAAATTTTGAATTTTCGCACGCCCTTACTAAAAACTCACCTTAAATATGGAGTTTAAAAACTAGGGATTGAACCCCCTAATCTTTAAGCATATTTGGGACTTGAGGATTCGAGAAAATATCTGATTAAGACTTAGATCCTAAAAAAAAAAAAAAATCAATTGAAATTTGTTTTAAAGATCTAGCCTAATACTGCATATTGGTGGTTCAGAACCATCATAGCTATAGAACAAACTCCACAGCCAGTACCAGTATATTTTACTTTTACATCCATTACTGTGGCCTGTGGAAGTTTTTTATTCAAGCCATATATTTTCCACTACTGGCTGGCAAGGCCTGTCATAGCTTCATATGCCTTATAATCTAACTTAATACTAGGACAGACACAACATCCAGTCCTGAGCTGTTAATTTATCAATGTGAAAGGATAAACCCACATTTTAACAATTGGATAAATTTTAAGGCCATGCCAGGAATTGAACCAGGGACTCTTACCTCAGTAGACAACTGAGCTAAGGTGTCGGATACGTAGCTCTGTATAAATGTTATAATGATTGGCTTGTACATTTTTTTTAAACACTTATTTACTATTTCTATTTTCTATTATTCCATGATATTTATATTTCCTCTGGGACTCGTAATTTTTTTTTCTTTCCAAAATTCGGATTCGGATTCAACATTTTGGATTTGAATTCAAACAAATTTAAGGATTTGAGATTTATATTCGTAAAATAGTGCCTTTGACCCATTTCTGTTAAAAACATATGCCAAGTTAGGGCTTATAATCATAATTTTACTTTAATGTAATGAGATTACACCTTGTGACAGTTTATAGCACGAGAAAGATAAAATGAACATTCTGGGACAGCAAGGTATTGGTTAAGTGGTTAGTCAGAACTACTCACCACACATGTCCCGTAGTGTATGTGTGCCACTATGGCAAGGAGTGATAATATGTACAACATGCACAGGTTCAGTGTCTTATTAGTTGGTGTATCAGGCAGCAGGAGTGACAAGGCGACAACCAACCCAGTGGGGAGAAACATCCAGTTGAATATCTCACAGCGGGTACTTGACATTTGAGACACGATAAGTCGACACTAGCAAAAAAACAACAAAAAAACAACCAATATGGATCATTTTACTCAAATGTAGATATAAAATAGCATTGGTCACATGCAAGATTTATTTTAAAATATTTTATGTGACTGATAATACATTTTAAGATATGTCATTAACAACTGCACGATGGCGATATAACTTTTGTTATAAAATTCCTTGGCTTTCCTTAGTGAAAGTTAATTTTTTTTGTTTATTACATCAATCAGATTTGTTCTTTTTTTACTAAATGTTTGCAGCTATTAAATATAAAATAATTTAAAGGTTATATTTCCAGTATTAAATGTTTTAGTTATAGTTTGTGTTGTTGGGTAAAAGTGGTATTAGAAACAAACACTGTATTTTTTTCTACCGTTCGAGTTATATGCTTAAGTACTAATTACGCCAAAGGATTCAGAATTGGGAGGGTTGAATTGAGAGGAAGTGAACCCGCATTTGTGTGGAGGGAGAGTGGAAAACCAATTATGAAAAACCACCCCCAGTTCACCCGATCAATATTTGAACCTCGATTTCTCCGTCCTCGGCAGTCTGGCTCTAAATTATACAAGTGTGTTAGCCAACTTCGCCATTGAGGCGGGTAACAAACAATGTAGAACCATATTAAGAGGGCAGTTCGAGAAGTAGCCTCTGTTTGGCTGTAAATAAAAAACTTGCATAGAAAATATATTTTATTATATACATCTTAAAACTACAGCTTTTTACTGTTTTTCAACATAATCACCATTTAAATTTAAGCATTTGTCATAGTGTTTCACTAATTTACAAATTCCTTCTTCATAAAATTCAGCCGCCTGGGCACTTAGCCAATCTTGCACGGTATTTTGAAGTTTGTCATCATCATTGAAGTGCTGCGACGCAAGCCACTTCCTCATGTGAGTGAAGAGATGAAAATCTCTTAGCGCCAAGTCGGGGCTGTAGGGGGGATGATCAAGAACGTCCCATTTGAATTGCTTTAAAAGCTCTTGAGTTTTTCGAGCACTGTGAGGACGAGGGTTGTCATGCAAAAACACAACACCGAATGTCAGCATACCACGACGTTTGTTTTGAATGGCTCACTTAAGTTTCTTCAAAGTTTTACAGTAGACATCTGAAGTGATCATCGTACCCCGTTCCATAAATTCAACCAGCAAAACTCCCTCGGCATCCCAAAAAACTGTAACCTTAAGCTTCCTCGATGACAAAGTTCGGCTTGCATGGAGAATTGATATGGCCCTGAGCCTTGGACTGTTGTTTCGTTTCAGCGTTTACGTACACCACCCAAGTTTCATCACCAGTCAAGATTCTCTTCATAAACCTTCTCCTTCTCCATCAGAGCATGAAAGGAAGTCTAAGGCAGTGCCCATTCATTTGGTTTTGCGGACCTCTGTAAGCAATTTTGGTACCCACCGAGCAAAGAACTTTCGGTAGCCTAATTTATCGGTGACAACCTCATACAAAACCGTACGAGAAATTTGTGGGAACTGTTCAGAAAGTTCAAAGATGGTGAATCTTCGATTTTCATAAATTTTTTCATTAATTTTCTTGGCAAGATCATTACTAACAACAAAAGGCCTAGCACTCCTCTCTTCATCATGAATTTTGGTTTGTTCTACCACTTTTAAAAAATTGGACCCATTGCCGCACAACATCTTCACTCATAACGTTTGGACCGTATACAGTACACAATTGATGATGAATGTCTGCTGCTGAAACATTTTGTGCCGAAAGAAATCTTATTACAGCACACACTTCGCATTTTGCGAGATTTTTTATTGCAGCACTCATGTTTTGAGGTTATACCAAGCGAATGCTCAAAAGAATTAGGTTCATACTGTCACAGCTGGACGCTTACTGAATCAGAGAATAAGCAGATGTGACAATGGTGGTGCTTCGCGCACAACTACTAGCGCCACGCTAGAACGGCGATTACTTTCTGAACCGCCCTCGTATTTCAACCATGTCAAGAAAATACATTTGGTTGAAAATCAACACACATGTTTCAAATCATTGTAATTACAGCACTGTTCGTATGAAGGAGACCATAATTTAAATTGATACATTTTATTAATATAAGAGAAAAAAAATTTCTTTCACTTTAGTTTAGTCTTTATTTAGCCAAGTATTTAAATTACCTGACTTTCTTGACTGTAGCCACTGTGAAATTACACATTACTTACTCTATGGCATTAGGAACTCGAAAGTTTATTGCCGCACTTAAAAAAGTATCCCACCTATCCCTTGGTTGAGCTAGTTCTACTGAGTCCCCCTCATTACACCCTTTCTCTTTCAGGTCCATTTCAAGTCGGGGGATTGGACAGTGACGATTGACAGCAAATATCTCTTTGTCCAGTGGCAGCAATGTTAAGTGGGAACTGTGTTCTTCTTTACACTGTAGCCGCCATATTGTGTTTGTTCCCTTTTATATATTTTCTATTTACCTTTCCTGAACCTTCTTCCAAATAAATATTAAAGGTCCATTATAATGTTATCTTCCCATCTAGGTTTAGTCTTCCCAATGGTCTTTTCCCATTGGGCTTACCAGTCAATACCATGAATACGGTTCTAGACGCTCAAGCTCCCATTTGTGGTGCATGTCCTGCCCATCGTAATTTATGAGACTTGATTATCCTAAAGATGCCTTGTGATGAATAGAGAGTATGTAAAGTCATAGACCACGTTTACCATCCATAAAGAACAACCAGTAAAATATCTGTGTATATTTTGAGTTTTACATTCTTTGAAAGCAGGCGAGATGTCAACAACTTACTGACTATCCATTTCCTGAATGTATCCTTTTCCTAATTTCCCCTCTAATGTCTTTATTGCTTGTTAAAATTCTTCCTAAATATTTGGGCTTTGCGAGTACTTGGATTTTGAGCTTTGAGCCAAGCTCGTCCTTTATGTTCGAGATTGCGATCAAAAGTTTTGTAGGCTTGTCATTTTTGAGCTTTCACTTGCTGTACTTAATAATCCATTTTTAGAACGCAATAGTATTATTATTATTAATATTAGCACCGCGTCTTACTACCCGTTCGGGTTGTACGCACTTACGCTAATGTGTAATGGTAGGGTGATTGTGAGATGAAATGAAGGACCTACAGTTTAACGTGGAATCCGAACCACGGTGGAGGCCTGGCATTCCCCACATTCACAAGATATCTTGTCAGAGGTGAAGGAAAGGGTTTGGAAATCAGATAAATCTGTGCCGGGACCGAGGATTGAACCCCGGCCGCCAGCACAGAGGTCTGACACCTTACCCCTAGACCACCAGGTCACCAGTAACGCAATAGTAAAGATAGGCTATTTCATTTAGATAATCTTGGCATTTCCATTTATAAATCATTTGGTTACTTAACAAATTGTTAAAATTAACATCAATTTTCACATCAATATTGTATTAAGAGCTTTAAAACTACTTTTGATGGGTAAATGTATTCAATATTGTCATCCATTTTGAATTATCCTTGATTGAACTTGTTTACTTGTATTGCCATGACAAAGTAATGAAAATAAAAATAGCTAAATAGATTACTAAATAATTGAATGATTCTTTTTACTATTTATAACTGGTCCCGTCCTAAAATAATAATTTATGTTAAATTAAAAACGTAATATCAAAAATATATCATTATATTGAATGTTTTTAAAACTCATATTAATTAACAGGTTTATCTACAAAACTATCACTAGTTTAGTTATTATTTACTATTTAGTTATAGAATTATGTTGGCTAACTTGTCTAAAATCAATGTTGATCTTACTTATTGCAATATATATTTTACCAAACTTACCACATTTAGATTAAAAAAGCATTTACTATTTCATATTGTTTGCTAGAAATATTATTTAGTTATATTATTTTTAATTTTAATGTATGATCATGAACTTTTATAATCATTAATATTGAAGTGAAGTAAATTTCTCAATAAGAGAATGTCTAGCAAGAGTCCGTACAATGCGCATGTGCAACTGGACATAGAGGAATGAAAATGGAACAGAAGACATGATAATGCACAATAACACTAAGGAATAATAAACAAAATATAAAACACTTCAAATTTCTAGCTCTTTGTAATTCTTTAATTTTCTTATAGGGTAAATTAAGCTATTGGCGCATATTTTGGGGAAATATTAGCTTATTAAATTGTCAATTTTTTTAAAATTTCTAACAAGACAGCATAGAAACTTTATACAATAACATAAAGTGATAGTGAAGGAAACCAACCTGAAAGTTTAGTTAGGTTAGGCCTAGATATAAATAAACACACTTCTCTATTTCTTCTTACACTTTTACACTTCCCCCTTCTTCAAACTTTCACAGTTGAACATTGTTTTCAATTTTAAGAAATATTTATTTTTCAAATGAAGAGACATTAATGAAAAAGTAATATATCTGAAAATTGAAAACAATGTGCAACTATGTAAGTTTGAAGAAGGAGGAAGTGTAAAAGTGTAAGAAGGAATAAAGAGAAAAATGTTTGTTCCTAGCTAGTCCTAGCCTAACTCTCCTTTCATGTTGGCTTCCTTCACTATCACTTACTTTACATCACTGTACAGTGTTTATACACTATCTTACTGTATGTTTCCAAGCAATCATTAATTTTATTACTTTTTTATAATTGTTAGTGTAATTTTAATGTCCTTAAAGACATGAGTGTTGAAAGCATTTTAATTAGTTTTCTCTATTAAGCCATACATTTTTATTTGAGTGTTGTTCTTATTTTTAAATCATGTTTTTAAAGGGTTATTTCTAATTTAAAAATCAATATTTCCATTTATTAACTTTTATTTCCCCAAGATTATTTTATAATTCTATAAAGCCACATGGCTGATTAACTCATTGACATTAATGTTTACCCAGACTTCCAGATAAGCTAGAAACTTGAAATTTGGCAAACTTATAGCTTCTAACCTGTAACCGACAAGAAAATTACAAAAATTTAAAAATGTTGATTTCTAACACTCGAAAAAAATTCAAAATGTCGGAGCAGCTTTAAAGTCGGTGCAGACCTTTCTTTGGAGGTCTCTTGTGACTAAACGATAAGACCTATAAAAAAAACGACTCTGGAATTACATTAGTTTACATCTATTATTAGCAAATAAAATTCACCGGGGGTTTGAGGGCGAAGCCCCCAACGAGCAAAGCGAAATATTCACAAAAATAAATGTCATTCATATTTTAATAACATGTTTGTTAGTACATTTTTTTTAATCTCAAATTTTATAGTTGTGATATTTACATTTACAATAAACAAATATATATGCTTAACATTTTAAAATTATGATTATACTCAAACTCTACTCAAACTCAGGAGCTTTTACAAACATTTGGCTCGAGTTCAACTTTAAAAAAAAAAAAAGTTCACAGACCACTACTAAATATTAAAACTCACTAACCATGTCAAATTATATGTTGGGCAACAGTAATCTCCAAATTATCATCCCCAATTTGTGTGATCATATACATAGTCTTTCCAGTGTAACTTTCAAACCTATTCCTTACTAACCTCCAATAACATTTCTGCATTTATTGCAACAACTTTCTAACTACTGCCCAAAAAGATAATCAGCTGTGTCTCTTAATAGCTGCAGTGTTATATTTAATGTCAACCCTTCCCTACGCTCTTGCCTTACACAAATAGTATACTTTAAGCTAGATTAAAAAAATAATGTGGTGAGTGCATCTTATTGTTTCAAGCCCTTACACAGTTCCACAAAAAATAAATTAAATACATGGTGTACAGTAGGGTGGTATAAATATTTAGTAAAATATCAGAACTGAAAAGTTAATGATAAAAAGTGCAAGCCAAGCCCATCAAGTCTGGTTTGACAGTGACAGGAATCTCGGCCAGGTGTAATGAGGAAGATTTTCCCTAAATTGTTTTACACTCTCTCTCCATGTAAATGGGGGTAAAAATAAATAAATCATTTGAAAGCTTATTTAAAAGTTGTTCAAACTTACACAAATGTTGGAGAATATGGTTCCTGTGGTGAGATAGATGAACCTGGGATCCAGCTCAATGATATCGACAGGTGAACATGTCACCCACAACGTGCTCAATATGAGGAACAGCAGAACAGGAACGAGCGGGCGGTTGGCTTCCCAGAACGTCCGCATCTTGCCTGTTTGGTTCTTGTACGACCTTTACAAAGCGGAGGTTTTTTTCATTAGACAAAGGACAGGCGCTATGGAAGTGTTTTAATACAATTAAAGTGCATGTATGTAACTGTTTTGAATTTATCTCTTTGACATTTTTTGGTATCAATAACAAATATTATATGGAGTTTGAATTGAGTGATGTTAAGGACTCAAGTAGAATAATTTCAATCAACACTTATAATTTATAATAAAGGAAATTGATAAAACTAAAGAAAAAGGAAAAATAAACTACTAAGAGTTAAGTCTTTCACTTCTTGGCTTTCATTCTTTCCTCCCCGAGTTTTCCTGTCACTTGGTTAATGACCATTTCCATTACCATTACAAATAGTAACAGTGAAAGGGCACTTCCCTGCTTCCCTCCATTTTTATTTGAAACCACTCTATCCTTCCACTCTCAGTCTTAAAACAACTCTTTTTATCCTCATAAATGCTTTTAGCTCTCATTAAAACTCCTATTTCCACTTTGGCCTCTTCCATTGCTTTCCAAACTTTATTTCTATCTATAAATACCATTACCAAGTTTTTCCCATATTCCTACCTTCTTTCCATCAGCTGTCATATGGCATATATTAAGTCTATTTTAAATCTCTGTTTCCTAAATTCTTGCTGTTTCTCTCTCCACCTTCCTTTCATTCTATTTTTGATTCTCTTTTCCAGTATCTTCTCATATATTTTTCTACAGTGGCACATCAGCGTTATTCCCCGGTAATTTGTACACCTCTTCCTGTCTTGAAAATAGGTATTATAACTTCCCTTTTACAGTTTTCCGGTGTTCTCCTCCCAAACCACCCACAGCACCCTGTTTAACCATTGTACACCTACTTCACCTGCAGCTTTTATCATTTCCACTGTCAGTCCGTCCACATCTGGTGCTTTTACTTGTTTCGTCCTCTTTAATGTGTCCTCCACCTCTTTCTTCCCCTTCTGCTATTTATTCCTGCTCCTCTGTTTGTTTCATTCCTCTTTCAGGTTAAACATCTTCTCAAAATATCTTATCAATAGTTTCTTTTCTTCCTCTTCTATCTTCAATGTTCTTCCTTCTTCATCCACCATACTAGCTTCTTGTCTTTTCTCTCCCCTCCCGTTTCTTATTTTGCTATACAACACCTTCTTCCTTCCTTTCACATCGCCTTCCAGCATTTCTGTTAATTTTTGCATCCAATCCTTCTTGTCTTCCTGTACAACTCGCTTTGCTCTTTTCATCTTCTCCCTACATACTTATGTTTCCTTATTCCTATTTTTAAAACTTCTTCTGAACGCTTTATTCTTCACTTCTATTGCTTACTTCACCCAGTCATTCCACCAGGGTGTCTTTCACTTCCTCTCATGACTTGTCCTCCCAATTACCTCCTCTGCCGCTTCCACCAGACTGTTCTTAAACCTCTCCCAGTCAACCTTTGCACTTTGAATCTCATCCTTTGATATTAATCTTCTTGCTTTTCTTAGGTACAGCTCTGTTTCCTCTTCATCTTTTAGCCTCCACACTCTTATTCTTCTTTCTGGTCTTACTACCTTTCTCCAACATTCCCATCCCTTTGTCTGCCCCTAACAACCTGTGGTCGCTATCTAAGGACACACTTGGTGTTACTATGATGTTTACGGTCTTCCTTTTCATTTCTCCATCCATGATACAGTAATCTATCAAAGAATTTCACTTCCTCTCATGACTTGTCCTCCCAATTACCTCCTCTGCCGCTTCCACCAGACTGTTCTTAAACCTCTCCCAGTCAACCTTTGCACTTTGAATCTCATCCTTTGATATTAATCTTCTTGCTTTTCTTAGGTACAGCTCTGTTTCCTCTTCATCTTTTAGCCTCCACACTCTTATTCTTCTTTCTGGTCTTACTACCTTTCTCCAACATTCCCATCCCTTTGTCTGCCCCTAACAACCTGTGGTCGCTATCTAAGGACACACTTGGTGTTACTATGATGTTTACGGTCTTCCTTTTCATTTCTCCATCCATGATACAGTAATCTATCAAAGACTTTTGCTCCCTATCCCACTTGTATCTAGTGATCTTATGGTTTCTCTTTCCTTCTTATACCAGCTGTTTGCCACTTTCATTTTATTTATTGCACATAACACCAACAACCTTCTACCCTCCTTGTTTCTCTCTCCCCATACTTCCCTTCCAAAACCCTTTTTTATGTGTAGCCTATTTTTTGGAACAAAGAAGTAAATTTACCATGATCTGAACAGAAATATATGATATATAAAAAAACTTAAGTGAAAATAATTTAACTTTAAAAGAGTCTTGAGTTATTCACCCAAAAGGAAATCTAAATTTGTATTCAAACTAGGGCTGGGCCGATGCCGATTATTAATCCGATCATCGCATAACCAGCGATTCCGATGATCGGTGTTTAAATCTCAGATTATTTATGCCGATTATTCAAAATGTGTGGGTTTATTTTAAGTCCTAAAAATATTTTATCCCTTTTCCCTTGTATGTGATCTTTCAATAATTAGCTTGTTCTTAGCAACTTACGTTTGCAATAAACAGCACATCCACTATTCTAACAAAATATATCAAAATAAATATATTTACCATAAGCCTTTTTCCAATTTATGCATGGTATTAGAAATAAAAATACTCACAAGTAACAAATTTATTAACCATCAAATAAAATGTTAGCAGATCAGCATTGTTTTATATCAATTTGTTAAAGATAGTTATAAAATTAAATATCAGACGCAAGAATAGCGTGCATGTGCATTACATTTTGTTTTACATGGAAATAAATTTTATTTTCACTTTAATGCTATTTGTTCAAAATGTATGAGTATATTTTAAAATCATAAGTCATAAACATTAAATATCAATTGAAAACTAAAAGATAAATTTAATAATCTATTCCCAAGTATATAAACACACTTCTATTTCGAGTTTACAATAAACAGGGTAACCAACGCTCCTAAAATAACAAATGAGAATATGTATTTTTGCCGTAGGTCTTATTCCAATCTATGCAGATGTACATTATTAGAAATAAAAACGCTCACAGGTAACAAATCAAAAATAAAATATAAGCAGATTGGTGATTATATTTTGATTTATTCAAGATGCCCAAAAAATGAAACATCAGACGTAATAATCTCGCGCATGCGCACATTTTGTTTAAATGGAAACCATTTTTCTTTTAATGCGAGTACAAAATTTCCACTGGCAAGGAATTTGTTTTGCTGATATTTAAATATGAATTGAATTAATATATATATTATATTAATATTTACATTTTCTTTAGAAGTTAAAAGTTAATTAAAATAAATTTTATAATATTTCTTCAATAAAAACACTGAAAAAAAGCCTTTATTTATTTTATCATATTAAAGCGAGTTTTTTTCTTCCAAATATGTCTCAGATTACTAAAAACAATTTTGTGCGGGATTATTTTGCGATAAATCCAAATGATAGCTCAAAAGCTGTGTGCTCATTTTGTACAAAAACAATTTCACGTGGGGACACAAGTTCAAGGAAAAGGTAGTAAGCCTATAATATCTGGTGAAAATTCTGATGCCTCAAGTTGTGGTTCTACACGTAGTTTTTCATCTACATCAATTAGTGGGAGTAGTGTTCAAATGAAAGTATGTGCTAATCAAAAAACAATTAGTGAATTATTTGAGCAAAAACTGAATACAACAGTTCTCACCCAAAATCTATAGGGATATTAACTAAGCGGATTGGAGAAATGATGTGCCTTGATTTGCAGCCATTTCATATGGTTGAAGATGTTGGTAAGTCTAAGGTCTAACTTAACCTAGTCAAACTTAATTTTTTCATTCAATATCTATTCATTTATGCCAGTTAAAATATTTACACTTACCAAAAAGTTTCCTATACCTATAATTTTGATAATTTAGGCCTAGGTATCGAAAATAATCACATTTCACCCTACCTAACCTAAAACATACATGATTTTTCCAAACAGCAAAATAATATAAGCCAATATTTATTTTTATAATTTACAAACAAATCCTTTTCTTTTTAGGTTTTAAGAATTTAATCAGCTATATTGAGCCTCGCTATAATTTACCGATAGGACTACATTTTCACGGAAAGTAATCCCAGAAATGTATGAAGAAGTGAGAAATAAAACACAGGAACAGCTAAACAATGTTCAGTACATTAGTCTAACAATTGACATGTGCTCGTCTATAGCTAAACAGGACTATATGTCATTGACGTACCATTTTTTAGTGAAGACTTTGTTTATTTAAATCTTTGTTTGGAGGTTATACCCTTTACTCCAGAGTATCACAATGCACAGAATATTGCAGTTTTTTAACGATAACACCAAGGACTGGGGTATTTCAAAGTCTCAGATCCATAGTGTAGTCAGTGACAATGCATGAAACATTACTCTTGCACCGCAAAAAGCCGAAGTGAATCATGTACCATGTGCTGCCCACACTCTTCAACTTGTGGTTCATCAAGCATTGTTGAACCAACCAAGTGTGAATGACATGTGTGCCCGTACAAGTGATGTATCTTCTCCCTGACCTAAACCTGAATGTAGATCTATCTACTCATGATTGGTCCCTTATGGAGAAGGTACTCATAGTCTTAGAAACATTTCAAAGGGTTACATTAGCAATCAGCAATGAACAAACTATCCTATCAGAAGTAGTCTCTGTAGTCAATGATATCAAACTAGACACGGAATCCAACCAGGACAAATCTCTTGGCCCCGTAGTGGAGGATGTGTTGCTCAATATTGGATCCTAGATACAAAGTTGATGTGTTCTTCAAAAGTCTCAACTGGAGGCTAAGTTGAGTGAGGAAGAGGAGGGAGAGGAACCACCTGCTAAACTGAGTTGAGACTGCTTCAGGACCAAATGGCTTCTGTTTACTCCCAATTAATATCCAGACTAGGCCTAATAATGTAATGTCGCTCAAATTACAATTAGAATGGTATTTGTTGGAACCATTATTGGCTGCCAACCAATCCCCTTTCAATTACTGGAGAAGCTTCCCCTTTTAAATACCTAAAACAAATGGTGAGCAAGTACCTTACTTCGCCTGCAGGGTCCGTAGCATCAGAGACTCTTTAGCACAGTGGGATTGGTCAATGAGAGAAATAGAAGCTCACTCCACCCAAACAAAGTCAAGATGCTGGTATTTTTAAATACAAATTTAAAGCCTACAAAACAGTAAACATACTTTTAATAGGTTTACTTATGTAAAGTTTATTCGGGTGTAATATTTGTCAAGAAAATTGTTATATTATCGAACCAATTTTCATTTGGGTAGACATGATCTTAGTTAGTTATTTAATTATAATAATGAAGCCATATTTTAATAATAATTGGATGTAAAAATCCCTATTTCATCTAAAAACAAAATTGGTTTATGACTATTCTCCTTGTGCACAAAAATATGTGTGCTTTGATTATTTTTTATCATGAACATTACATTTAAATTTGCTGATTATGATGTGTCTTTGTCAAATAAAAGGTCATTAGGCCTATTTAATCATAAATGTGAGATCATATTTTAATTATCTAACATGCATCAGTATACAAGTCTGTGTTTAATCTAAATCAAAATCGGTGTATTCTCGTTGTGTACAGAAATTTGTGTGCCTTGATTATTTTTTTCATTAACATTATATTTAAATTTGCTGTTTATTATTGTGGTTTGTTTTTGTTTAATGACAAGTTCAGTTGTCTTAACAGTAACAATAAGAAATAATAATTAAAACAATTTTTACATTTTAAAAGTTTCTATTTAAATGTTATTAAAACAAACCTATATTGGACATTATAAAACTAGAAGTAACTTTTTTTTGCTTGAAGAGTCATTTTACTTTATACAAATATAAAAATTGAAAACAAAAATAATCAGCATCGGTGATCGGCCTAATCGGCAACAAATGATCGACATCGGACTCATCGGCAAAAGAGCTGATCGGCCCAGCTCTAGTTGAAACCATCATACCTAATTATTAAGAGTATTTTCAAATATAGCTAGCAATTAAATATGTTCGGAATTGAATTTAGTATTTTTATTTAACATAACCAAGAAAAATATTGTGACTTTAAATTGTTTTTAATTGTAAAAATGATGCTTGGGACGTCACTAATGAACACCGTCTCTGACTTACATGTAGATGTTCCACAGCACCACTGGGAGATTGGTCACCAATGCGCTTATATAAAACGCTATCTCAAACATATGTCCAGCAGAAATATTTCCTGGTATAGTGAATGACCATACTTGATCACCATAGATAAACGTCACAAGAAATATCACAATGGTGGCCTGAAAACAAAATCAGTACATATCTTACAGATGTGCTGAGCAATTATAAGTAGACTGATTAGATAGTTAAAAGTGGTGCATTGTAATGTTAATGATTTTATCACTTCTTATTATCCTAATTAACATATATTTAAATTAATTTCTACTTCTTTTGTTTTATAGTCAGTTTAATTTCATTGCTAACAAGCCTAAGGATTGTTTTTATCTTATCTTAGCGAACATTTGACACCGAGGTTTCTCTCGTTCACTCCTAATCCTGCACATGTGCAGTTTGAAAATGCTCATTGGACACTTTTCTCTCTGTTACTGTCTCAATTATTTGGGGTTTATACAGAATTGTTTTTTATATATATTATCCAAGCAAGGACCAATCTAAGTGCTCCTAATGGCATCCAATTTACAAAAATTATCCGGGAGTGGGACATTCCAAATAGATTCTAAAATCTAGAGGCTCAAAATAAAAATAACTGGGAAGAATCACATAAAATATTTTCTAGTTACAAACCCATGCAGAGATTAGAGACAAGTTGTTTGACATTAGCAAAGTAAACATAGATTTCATTTTTTTTCAAATAAAACTAAAACAAAATATCTTTGTTTTTGAAAATTATTTTCATTAAATGTATTTTATAAACAGTCATATTTTTTTTAAATATGTCTGATTGCTTCAAAATATGCATTAAACTTTTAATATATACAACTACTGTGTGAATATGCGTTGTATATTCCAGGGACGGCTTACCACTTTTCGTTTTTAGAGCAATTTTTTAGTTTAGAAAACGTTGGTGATCAATTAGTAAATTATCGAACTAAGCAATAAAATTCGGACATAAAACAAATTTATTTCAACATATAGCAGGACTTATTGTACATGAGCAACCATCTCTCTCCTAGGTAAGGTACAGTCGGCTATAGTGTGTCACCCCATGCAAAGAGAGTTCGAAGGTCAAGAAAGTGGATCCTCCCTTTCGGAACACTCCAAGTGATTAGTAGAGATAAAGCTGTGACACAAGGTCATTAGACCCAAAAGGAGGTGAGGGAGGTTAATATACCACTTCTATACCCTCCCAAGGTTGTTCCACCCAGGTCGACAAACAAACCCACCACCATGGAGGCGTCGTAGCCCCAGGGTAGGAAGAGTTGGCCTGTGTTGTACTTCTCCCAGTGCGAAAGGTAGAAGTTGATGAACACATTCCATAAGCAGAAATAGAACCGAAGTGTGGAGATGCTCTCAGGGCCTCGTCCAAAAACGGAGTACATACACACCGGGATGAGGATGGCTGTCCATGAGTCCAGCCCATGGTCAAACAGTTCTCCAAGGGGCCCACTTGTCTGGGTTTTCCTTGCCTGTTTCCCATCTATGCCATCTGAGAACAACCAGTTAAATTATTAATTAGTACTTGTTTCAAAGTGTCAAACATTAATTGAAAACAATGAACACAATGGTGGATAACAATATAATCTAAGAGGTATGATGATGAGGGTAGTAAGGGATAGATTCACCTACAATGATAGTGTGTCAAGGTAGTCGAGTCCCAGTGGATATTACATGATGTATAAAACCATCATAAGGGAAAATGAACGGGCTTCAATTTACCAACACACATACACCTAGACATATACACAATAGGATGTTAAGGATAGAGAGGTCAGGATTCAAATCTCAGCCGGGTTAATGAGGGTGTTTTTATCCTAAATACTTTATCACTATCCTTTCATACAAATGCAAATCCATTTTTACTAAAGTCCACCCTTCTCATCCCTACTTAGTTTATTCAATTGTTTAGATATCTAAGACATGATAAAAAAAACATCTTATTTAAAATATGAAAAGATCAACGAATCGTGATAAATACAGTAAACTTATCACTTCAGCATTGTCTGAAAGTAACTTTTGTCAACATATTTGGAAATAATAATTATTTATTAATTACTACTATTATTATCACTAAAAATATTATCAATCACTTTTAACAATACTTCTCCAAAGATTACAGTATAATTTTATGTTCCATAATCAAATTTAAGAAAAAAAAAAGTCTAGTAAATTCATTCTAGTTTTTTTTTAAACTCTTGTGGCAATTACAGGTTAAGTAGAGTGTGAAATTTTACAGTTAATGGTATTATATTTAGTTATTAATAATTCTATAACTGCCCTCGCATATCTTTAACATAAATAAATGGTTTGTGATAATAAAAAGGAAAAAACATACAAAATGCTTGTGAAATAATATAAAGTTTAAGTTTTGTAAATACGAGTATTAATACAACTCGCCGTCTAACCTGCAACAAGTTCCACTACGTCATCAACTGGAAGCATAGCTTCTATCCAGTGGCCATATTTGTTTTCAGCATATAAGGTCCCTTTTAACGTTCTAATGCTTTTAATAATTAATTAGAATTAAACAGCAAAAGAAAACTTCAATATTAAGCAACCAACCAAACGGTTATTCTCATAACCAAAATCTAACAATTTTAAATATACACTATAACAGTGAATTATCATATAAAATACAGTTAATAAAACCACATGCGTGAGTCAACAAGTTAAAGAACAAAATATTTTATAGTTGAGTACTATTGATTTGTATTTAGGTGTGTCTATGCTACCGTTAACAATTTTATTACAAATTTGAATAATACAATGTCATTTTTGAATATTAATTTGGCTACTTAGTAATATGTTTGTTCTTTTGTGAATATTATTTCGGTGTGTGAGCGTGTTATCCTTGGAAACTAAACAGTTTTTTAGTGATCTTTGAATAATTATTTATCTAATATAACATTAAAGTATGCGATAAAAAAAATAGCGAGTGTTTCTCAGTGATCAATATACATTATTTGAAAATTTAAGTGTATCAAGACTATTAAATAAATCTTTTAACCCCAAGATTGTGTTGTGTTGCCCTCTAGGCTAAACCTCGAGTTTTGGGATTTTTATAGTATTCAGTCTTCTTTTTTGTTACCACTGTGTCTTACTATCTGTCCTGGTTATATACATATATATGATAATTACTCTAATAGGAGAGAGATGAGGGAGGAAGCATTTTAGAGGTAATATACCCACATTTGCATGGATGGAGAGTGGGAAACCATTTAATAAAAACCATCCTAAGTAGACCCGAACAAGATTCAAACCCCAATCTCCCCGTCAAGAGCAGGACAGTTTAACAAGAGTGAGGCCTCAGGCCATTTGGCCACTGAAGAGGTTTATTTTATCCTTACTGGAATTTCCAGCATAATGCTTATTTAAAGCTTAGTCTAAGAGATAACTATGATAGAGGTTGTTTAGAGAAGTGCAGTTACATTTTTGTGTAAAGTTGGAATGAAAATCACATTGGTTAATCATCTTTTGCGATAGACATCTTTTGCGATAGGAGGAATTCCAAAAAAATTTAAAAAAAGTTAGTGGAATTTTAAAATATGTTTGTGATTATTTATGAATTATGAAGATTGGTATAAAAGGTTGTCAAAATGTCTGTAAAACCAGGAAAACAATGGAATTCTTATGCCTGGAAAAAACAGAAAACAAGGGGAATTTCACAAAAAACTAAGCTTTACAGTTTGGTAGATGGAGATGTTCAAACGGTTAAGAAAATAGTTTTTTTTTTGGCTCAGTTAATTTAATGTTTATTATTATTATTATTATTATTATTATTAGCACCGCGTCTTACTACCCATTCGGGTTATACGCACTTACGCGAATATGTAATGGTAGGGTGATTGTGAGATGAAATGAAGGACCTACAGTTTAACGTGGAATCCGAACCACGGTTTTAATGTTAATGAACTTTTTCAAATTGCAAAAAGTTAAATAGTGAAAATAGGTGCAGTTTATAAAAACTAAAGATTAAAAAGAACTTTTCAAAGTCTACAGGGAATTTTTATGAGGGTTGCCAAAAAAAATGCTAATAATAATCTTATTAAAGATTATGTATATATTTTAATTGTTGTCGTTAACCTTATCAATTTTTATTCAAATAAGTTATTTTTTACAGATACACCAATTGTTTTCATCACCTTCTTAGATCACAGTGCAGTAATATTATCATAATACGAGATTTGTATTTTATTCATGTGTGTCTGGGCTACATCCCTCGTAGCCCAGTTTATGGGAATATTAGCCGGTACTTATGTACTAGCGCACGGGGGATGCCCGTGGGGGCCCTTTCCATGGCCCGATGAGATGCCCCCCATCAGGTGATGATAGTAAACATGAGAGTGTGGTAGGTTGGTAGCCAGGTGCTGCTTATAATGTGGGAGATATTACAGTAGTGCAGTTGGTAAAATTGTTTGGACAAGTAAATATCCGCGAGTTTGTTGGGTTGTGCGAGGACGAAACATTGCGACTCGTAACGGTGAAGGGTTAGTGGTGAAAATTGGTATTTTTACACATAAGATTATTGTTAACCTAGGAAAGTTTACCCTTTTTTCACAAGTCATGTGTTTAGTTATTAATCATTTATTTTCTGTAACTTTATTCAATAAAAATGTCTGAGGCCTTGGATCTAAGCAACAAATTAATCAAATTCAACAAAAACTTTAGGAATGAAGTGATAGTTGTTTTACATTATTCTCTTAGCCACCTTCTAATTAAAACAGAGTTGGCCCGAAAAAGCATGTTTCTCAAAAATCCCTATGTAAAAAAAAAGATATATATATATATATATATTAATGTTACTGTGCTGAATTAATTATTTTGTAAAATTATTGGTGGATGTATAGATGAACTGTAAATAATGCTCTATTTAACAAATAATGGGATTTATCTACATTTTCCAATACATTTATAAATTTCCCGATGCAATAAGGTGAAAGTATGTTACATAAACTGTTATAATCTACATTTACTAGTGATTTTATAAAATACCTCATGCATTGTGACGAAAGTATAGAACATAAATCCAAACTAACCTAACATAGACTAACCTAGGCTAACACACTAACCTAACCAAACATAATGTTGATGTGACTTGTTAACATTCACCAGTGACTGACAATAGTTTTGTAAACTCAACAGTGATTTTGTAAAACGTTCGTTCCAAGAGTATATGAAATAATAAAGACTTTTTTTTATATTTTCCAACTGAACCATTGGCTTTGAAGAATCACCGGAGATTGTACAAACTCACAACATTCAGCACATTCACATTAGTATGTGTGTGTATATATATATATATATATTTTTTTTTTACTAGTTATACAGTAGCCCCATGGCTTCTTTGGTGCTGACTGACAGCTCACAGATGACTTCTGACAGCTTTGAAAAGTTATCAGACCAAATTATGTATCCCTATGCTGAACCATGTGATCTGCAAAAACATGTGTTTAGCAGTTGTCACTTCTGACGGTCAAAATTTAGGTATATATCTAAATGTTGACTGTCAAAAGTCAGCTGTGAACTGTCAGTCAGCACCAAAGAAGCCATGGGGCTACTGTACATACAAGTATATACACTTTTTTTTTATGGTGGCTAGGCCCTACTTTTCTCCAAATAATGTTTGTTTGAAAAAATATCTATTATACATTTAAGAAAGTAGTAGAAATTTAAGTAAAATTTTCAAGTTTAAACTTGTATCAGATCAGCTGACTTCTGATTAAAATGTAATAATAGGCCTACTCTACATGCTAATGACAATTATAAATGAATATCAATACAAACCAAAAGGATGTTTGAAGAATGGACTCACCGAGAGTATAGGCGAGAAATATGTTGATAGCAGCGATCAGCCAAACCCACCTCGGTATGGGGTCAGCTTCTGGATGTTTCACACTTGATGCATAAAAATCATAGTCGTAATATGCAAACAAGAGGAAATTGAGAACGGTGAACAAGAATCCCGAAAATGTTAACAAATTTGGAGCGACCCATTTTGGACAGAACTGAAACAGGAAAAATGAACTAAGTACAGTGTAATCAAGCAGGAGACTGAAAATGAACCCTATCTTTATAATATATTTAATAACCAGGACCAGGATTTTGATGCTGGTTCAACTTTTCATTGGTTCATACACATAATGCTAATAAGTATATAGCCTCAGTTCATCATGATCCCTTTATTGTAGAAATGTTTATTTTATAGGTAATTTGTTTGTTATCTCATAGGTCATATTTTCGTAGTTTGCATTCTATAGTCCTTTATAGGAAATTTTGAGTCATGTTAATAATAATATCTAGCACCGCGTCTTACTACCCATTCAGGTTATACGCTTTAAGTACTAATTACGCTAATGGATTAGGAATTGGGAAGATTGAATTAGAGGAAGTTAACCCGCATTTGCGTGGAGGGAGAGTGGAAAACCATTTAGGAAAAACCTCCCCCAGTTCACCCGACCGAGATTCTAACCTCAATCTCCCCGTCCTCAGCAGTCGAGCTCAACACGACAAGCACGTTAGCCAACTACGCCACCGAGGCGGGTTTGAGTCATGTTGAATAAGTATATTTTCAAACCATATTGATATATATCAGTGGTGTATTCTCCGGGTATGCTAGTCCTGCACCACATACCCATAATCATATGGACTAGTTTTTTGTTTAATTCAATACTGTCTGTGAGAACTGTGTTAATATTAATGTTTAAATTGTCAATAAATATACATGTAATTAATTATTAATTTTAAAACTAATATTGATTCATATTCCAAGACCACTATGTTTTAAGTAATTTTCCTTCCAAAAGGCTCTAGTTAACACAATAGGAAACCCGGGGCCTGCTGCTTGAAAACCGCAAGGCAAGCTAGGTAGGCTCTAATGACCTTGCCCAATGTCTAGGGGGTTGCAACACATTCCTTTCCGCTCGCCCACAAGTCATTTCATTGGTCAATAAGTTCGGGCTTTTACCCCCCAGGTTCATGTATAGCAAGCTTTGCATTGTGCCAACTATTGAAAAGATTCAAGATCACAATGTTTATTTATCAAGCTGATTTAGTGTAGTTTAAGTAAAATTACATAAAATATATATATAAAATTAATTGTAAAATAATAATTAGTATATGTAACAAGCTTTAAATTATACACTAACAAATACATTGATTTATGTTTAGGTATTCTTCTAGTCACATGTATTATCATGTATTTGGCAAACACCTTTAACCTTAACCTCTCTTTCAAATTTAGACATTTCAGCATTGATAGAATGGTGAAAAGGGGGGGGGGTGAGGCTACTTTAACGGTAGTTGACGGTAATTCTTGTTTTTCTTTAGTAGAAGGAATCGTGGAGTTTTAATAGTGTTATTTTAGTTTTTGTTTTAAAATAACGACTTACTAGTAATTGTGGTTTTATATAATTATACATCAAGGAATCCCCAAAAGTCAGGAATGTAATTTCACCATTTCAAGGTGATTTAGAAGGAAAAGGTAAAATAAATATATTTTCATATAATTTACTTAATCAGTGGCGCACCCAACCATTTAATTTGGGGGGGAGGCATTCAATTAAGGCTGTAGCAAGAATGATATTTTGATGGAGAGAGCAGGTTTGTGGTTGCACAGCCTCCTAAGCCCTGAAGGCCGAGAATATTTATAAATATTAAATGCTTTTATAAATCATTTGGAGTAGTTTTATAGTAATTAAGAAATTTAAATAATGCAAATGGTATTGAAGCTATTATATATATATTTTTTCAATTGTTAATTTTGTGTATAACAGCAAACCTTTTGAATATTAAGTTTAAGTCTGAAGCCAGGTCTTAAAATGTAGCATAAACATTCGACACATCTTCAATGCTAAATATTTTAGTTATACTTAATATTATTTAAATTTCTACTAACAATATTTGTGGTGTTTGGGAAAGAGGAGGGGGGGGGGGGG
>CABFVZ010000989.1:248015-263499 GCA_902151445.1 Timema monikensis
TTTGCCCCTCTAACCCTTGGGTGCACCACTGCTTACAACAAAAGATATGTGAAAAGATCTTAGCAATCAACCAATGACTTAGCGATAGAGTATTAATAGTCAGCATTGTGTGAGATAAGTTAAGCTTTAAGAAATAGTTTTAATTACAACGTGAGTTGGACAATCCACCTGATTTCCTCTCACAAAGTTCTGATGGATGCTCGATCCATGTATCAATCCATTTTACTCTTATTATGATTGTTTGCTTGGAGTATTGCTGTGTGCTTTTAATTACACTAGGATAATTGAATAGGTTCTGGCTAAGGACCCAGAGGTCCTGGGTCTGATTCTCGGCGTGTCCAGATTATCTGGGAAGCAGTGGTTCTGGAAGAGGTTAGATTCATTCTAGGGTGGATACATAAGGAGCTACTCGAACAAAGTAGTAGTGTCTCCAGTATGGATAGCCGAGCTTAATGGCTGGAGTCATCGTTGTGCTGACCACATGACAACCTTTATCCACAAGAGTTGGCACTAATCGAGTATACACAGATTGCCCATTACAATTACAATGGTCCCTTTATGATAAGCCTGTTAAAAGTGAGTCGTTTAACAAGTGCACATTCGTAAGTGATTTTATCACTGAGCATTGACACTAGCAAGCCCCAGTGTTGATTGACTCAACCTGACTCAAGGAGTGCGGCGGAACTTCTGTAAGGCTGAGGACCTGGCGTCTCCTTGCCTCCATGATAGGTTCACCTTTGTGTTAACATTGATTAACCTTTGCACTATTCCATTTTAGAAAACATTCTAAACAAGTTGAAAGTACAGAGTGGATTTGATTTATAATTTGAGACTTAGATATATTGCAGCTCAAAAATATATAGAAAGAGTTGATTGATACATTTTGTTAAGTTAGTTATTATTATTATTAGCACCGCGTCTTACTACCCGTTTGGGTTGTACGCACTTATACTAACGTGTAAGGGTAGGGTGATTGTGAGATGAAATGGAGGACCTACAGTTTAACGTGGAATCCGAACCACGGTGGAGGCCTGGCATTCCACTCATTTACAAGCTGTTATTAATACACGTCTTGTCAGAGGTGAAGGAAGGGTTTGGCAACCAGATAAATACTATAACAAACAAGTTGACATTTAGTAAGGCTTACTATTTGTATTTCCTATTGATACATTGTATTCAAATTTACTTTTATATTAGTCATTTTTTTTCAATATTCAAAATAGAATTCAAGATTTAGAGGTAAAATGAAGATTTGAATTCATAAAATATGGGATTTGATCCATCTCTAATTTTAATCTATGATTTTGTAACAAATAAAATTGTATCGTATTTACTTTAGCCCAAAAAATATGTGGCTGTGGCATACAGACAAAAACTTTGTGAATCCCTGATCTATAGTAAGGTTATTCCATTTAAACAAAAGTAGGATAATTTTAAAATAATCCATATCCTTAAGTTAAAATTGGAATGATTGAAAAATCTATACATCTAAACACCAAAATTAGCAAAAAAATGTTTATAAATACATTTTTTTAATATAAATTATGCTAAAAACTAATATAGGTAAAAAAAAGTCAACTAACAATTTGACTTTAAAAAAATAGTAGTTATTTTTATACAATTTAGGTCTATGCAAAAAAAAATGTAAAAGCAGAACCACATTAAATATATTTAGCAATACAACTAAATACATTCTTTCAAATAAAGTTAATTAAATAATGGTAGATTTCTATGCCTAATATTAAACCTAATATAATTTGACAAAATATATTACTGCAATTATAAGAACTAATCCAAGTATTGAATCCAGCTTATCTAACCTATTTCTATGTAACATGTGTTAAATCCAATGAGCAATGTTAACTGAACAGCTCTGAGGTCTAACAGTCAATGAATCAATAAAAGCTTGTGTTATCAAGGGAGATGGATCACCTCATGGTTATGTCATGGCGCCATGAGTGGTCTGATGTAAGAAGACTCAAACAAGATAACAACCGGCTGAAATTCCAGTTGAGCAACTCAGAGGAACATTCATTTAAATCAACTACAGTTTGATTTACAATATTGGTCTGTTTAGTTCAATATTGTAAAGGGAAATTATATAGTAAGTGATTATTATTGGTCTGTTTAGTTCAATATTGTAAAGGGAAATTATATAGTAAGTGATTATTGTTGGAAGGTTTTTATAACTTTTTAGTTCACATTTATAATGAATGAACCAATCAATCAATTAAAGTCCGTATCACACGACACTAGCTCGTACTTGAAATCCAGTGTGCTAGCTAGCACTAGCTAACACGTCATCATCTAGCGTCGTGTAGAATCGGAAAAAGTATACTGGTTCTGCCTCTTGGTACTGGCTACCATACTAGTTGTGAGGATAGAACACGTGCTATTTTCGTACTAGTTCCAACACTAGTTTGTGTAATTCAACCAATCAATGCGCACTGAGACTGTTGTGTAGAGAAATGGTATAAATGACGTCAACATGGTAATCGGATGTAATTTTGTTGTTGGCAGAAAATTATTCTAAACAATCCTTGTTTATATAATACCAAATTGCCACAGTATGACAATATATTTAATATATATAAATATAATTTAAAACATGTCATCTAAAAACGACAAACTGTGTTCCAGACTCAATTTTAATCTAAATAAACTTGATAGCATGCCAACATTGGGTGTTTTTTTAGATAATATAAAGTGTGCGTAGGCCTATAAAAGAACATTTGTGTACCAAGGATACTGTACTTGGACACCCATGGTCTTAGGGGCCTCTGACCACATTGTAAATAAATGAATACAAATTTAGGGAGATACTAAACGTTTGTGTCACCCCGAATGTATATTACCTAACCTCCGAATGTATCATATTTAGCATCCTGAGACCATTATTTTGTCTTTCCCAACCATTCCCGTGTCTATATTCTTTTTCCTACGCTCCCTCTCATAATTTTCAATATCTTTATTAGTAATTAATTCAGCTGCTGCACTCAAAATTAATCTCTGACGTTCGATAAATATTTGCACTATAAACTAGTACCAAACTAGCAGCGTATGAATACTCTAGTCCCGTTTCCATTGTACTAGCTAGTATACAGATATCTAGGTGCTAGCTAGCACACTTGATTTCTAGTATAAGCAAGTGTCGTGTGATACGGGCTCAAGGTATATTTCTAGAATGCCAAATTTTAGTTACTTCTAATCAATGTTGGTGGCATCCTCGAAAGAGAGGCTTCCTATAAAAACCAGGGTTAAAGCCTACTAGAGTCCAATTTTCATAGAAAAGGCCTTGTAGAAAATAACCATAGTTTGTTGTGACAATAAATAATATATATATCAAAAGAAATGGCTAGAGTTAACATGACTTAACACATGAATATTTGAAAGTATATCAGATCAGGCTGTTAGATAGGGCCCTTCTTATGAAAATTGGTCTATAGACCCACATTGGCATACACTTATGTAAGTCTAAGGTTATTTATGTATTCAACGTAGCCCTATACTAACAAGAGTATCACCAAAAGCCCTAGTCAGACATCCTAGCTCGGTCGGTGCCACCTCTGCCTACCAAGACACAAGACCTGAGGCTCAATTCACGGCATGACCAAAAATGGATCATTGGTGAAATTGGGGGGCCCCCTTCGCAATGATAAATTAATGACTGAAGGAATGGGTGTTTTGATTGTTAAAGAGTTAAGTTAGTCTTTAAGTTGTGTCCTGATATAATCAGCCAGTTCATAAATTGCATGTTAAATATCCCAAATACATTTTTTTTGCTTATAGAGGTCACATCAACAAATTCAAATGAGTTAGAGAAAAATCAATTGAAAAGATGTCACAATAGGAGGCATTAGCATACATTTACTAACTTACAGTAAGTTGTTAATATAACAAAAGTGAGTTAAGTTTATCTTGTACTATCTGTTGATCTGTCTCTTACAATAGTCTTTCTCAAACCACCCTAAATGGTAGAGTTTTACTATTGACCCTGTCATAGACAGTCTTTCACAAAGTTTATTATACAGAGTGATATGCTTGCTAGAGACCCTAAACTGTTGACAGTTTTGACAGTTTGCGGCCTCCTGAATGCTGATTGGTTATGTTTCCCATTGTTTCCAACTTCCCTACCAATTTGTGGATACCAACACTACCATTAGACATGTGTATCAAGGCAAGGTCATGGGAACTCTAAGTAAATAGTGATTGTATTGACAAAAGTTTGGGGTCTCTAACAAGCAGATCCCTTTTTAACATGTAAATTATAATACTTTGACTGTAAAAAAAAAGCTTAATGGTGTAAGCACACAAACGAGCCGCTGTCAATAGTAATTGTAGTGGTAACATTTGCAGATAGAGGGTATCTATCATGTGGTCAGCACAACAAACCCTCTGGTCATTAATCTCAGTTTTCTAAACTGGAGCTGCTACTCATGTATTCGAGTTTCTCCTCATGAGGCTGAGTTTGACCTCGTTCCAGACCCATGGCTTCATAAAAAGAATTTGGAAACACCAGGGAATGAACCCAGGACCTATGGATCTATAGTTTAATTATCATAGAATATATTATATATATTTAGAGTAAAATGCACTCAACTCGCATTTGCATGGAAGGATAATGGGAAATCATTCAGGAAAAATCACCTTCAGTGGACCCATAAGCAGGTCAGTCTAACACAAGAGTGACACCTTAAATTATTTGGGTTTTGAAGCAGATCATATAATTTTTAAATTGTATTTAAGATAATTTATATCAGCACACTGCTGAAACCTAAATTTCCTAGCGTAGAACATGAGAGGTGCAACCAGGATACGAGTTTGTGTGCCCGGGGAGGATGGAGATGGCGAGGGCACGGTAAGTATCAACCAACAAACGTAAAGGGAGTTTGGAGAATATTTGAACATTGACTGTCTCATAATTTGAAGAGTGTGTTAATGTCAAAACACAAAACCAAACAGTAGCTACTTAAAAATAGAGTGAGCCACATCATAGAATGGTCACTAGGGAGTGGGAGGAGTAGGGGAAGTGTTTATACCCCTACCCAACTTAGTTCCTATTTTACTAGTCCTATTCAAATAAATAGACTTTGTAATATTATAAGCCTTTAGATTTTTATTTATATAGGCCTAAGTACAATAAAAACACACACATATATATATTTATTTAGCACCACGTCTTACTACCCGTTCGGGTTATACACTTAAGTACTAATTACACTAATGATTTTAGGGACTAAGGAGGCTATATTTATATGAAGTGTACCCACATTTGAGTGGAGGGAGAGTGGAAAACCATTTTGAAAAACCACCCTAACTACACCCGACCGAGATTTGAACCTCAATTTTTCCGGCATCAACATTCTAGTCTACTTCGAGAGTGATGCCTTAGACCATGAGGGCACTGAGGTGAGTCACAAGCTTTTATTAAAAATACTATCAATATCACAAGCAAATAGAACAACATCATATAACCATACAGGCCTAGAACTTTCTATTTCATTAATTTGAAGAATTTAAAGTGCACTTTCTGAACCGACTAATTATATCAGAATAAGAGAATTTCTATGAGCGAGAGCAAAAAAGCTTACCAATTTAGTCAGGAAAGGTATTTTCCCCTTCTAGGGTTCTTTTACGCCACAAATGACATATGACCAACGGCTTTGCTTCCCTTTGAAAGGAAGTTGTGCTATGGACTTTTATTGCTCAAGAAAAAACAAGTCAACCCTGGCTGGGTTTGAACCCACAAACATTGGATCCTGAGGCTAGCACTTTAGACCATGACCATTGAGGTTTAATGATCAAAATGGGGGAAAGGTGGCTAGAAAATTTACAAAAACAATTGATATGTTTCTGTGTGGCATAAAATTTATATTTTAACACGCATGTAGAGGGACCAGCCCACATAACCAGAGAGGTCTACCAACCTAAAATTAAAATAGTTTTAAATGAATTTGGGGGGAATGAGGAGATGGGGTTAACAATTTCCAGAACTGTTGGTAAAAAAAAAACTTTTATGGTAAAGTCTAAAATTTATAGATACATTTTTAGGCCATAGGGGAGGGAAGTGGGGCATGTGTGAATAAATTAATGTCATTTTAATGTTTATTTTGAGTTAAACAAAGCTAGATCACCCCACTATAACAAGCATTTATAAGTTACCTAATTACATCATTTCACTTACCATAACCATTTCTACACCTTAGCTCAGGCAGTAGTGTTTGCCTACTGAGCTAAGAGTCCCGAGTTCAATTTCCATCATGGCCGAAAAATTTATCATTGGTGAAATGTGGGTTTACCCTTTCTGAGTGATAAATTAACGGCTGGGGTCTGGATGTTGTACCTGTCCTAGTCTTAAGTTAGATGATAAGGCATATGAAGCTACGACAGGTCTATCAAGCTGGTAGTATAGAATATATGGCTTGAATAAAAACCTACCCAGACCACAGGCTGGAAACAGCAATGGATGTAAAATAAACTTACCATAACCACAAAATTCCAAAATGGGTGCATCACATAGAGGCTAAGTGGGCTCGTATCCAAGGCGCTGTACTGAAAGGTTTCCAAACAACCATATTAGACTCGTGTTATAACCGTATTAGATTGCATACAGTAGCCCCATGGCTTCTTTGGTGCTGACTGACAACTCACAGCTGACAGTTGACAGCTATAAAAAGTTACCAGACCAAATTACGTATCCCTACGCCGAACCAGATGATCTGCAAAAACATGTGTTTAGCAGCTGTCACTTTTGAGAGTCAAAATTTAGGTATATACCTAAATTTTGACTGTTAGAAGTCAGCTGTGAGCTGTCAGTCAGCACCAAAGAAGCCATAGGGCTACTGTACATACAAATATTGCCAGGATATAGGGAATGTATAGGTAGTATACACATATACCAACTTTTATAAAATTATTACACCGGTAATTATTCATTGTAAATTTAAATTTGTCATAAGTTAGTACCTACTGTATATATAGATAGAGTAGATTATTATTAATATTGAATATTTAGTACTTGATATTCCATCTAACATGAATTATCTATGACAAATTTAGAAGTAGGCTACAATTTTGATACAGAAGATTAATTAATATAAATGAATTAAAATAATCTATACTTATAAAATAACATGTCCTGACTGACTGATTCTTCATCGCCGAGCGCAAACTATCAAGGCTACAAGCATGAAATTCGGACTGTATATTCATTTTGTTATGTAGGCACCCACTAAGAAAGGATTTTAGAAAATTCCACCCCAAAGGGGTCAAAATAGGGGATGATAATATGTATGAAAGTCCGTCATTTTGAAAGTTACATAAACAAAATTTTGTATTTCGGTTATTGACGTAAAACAAATAAATACATGTTTCAGGAATTTTGGAAATTTTATTTAATAAGGGATGAAAAAGGGGGTGAAAGTTTGTATCGGACTTGCATTATTTTTGATCTGAGGACAAGTTATGGTCATCAACGTAACGTAATATTTTAAATTAATCTATTTTCGTATTTGTATATAATCAACTTCCACGCGAGCAAAGCCGCGGGCAACAGCTATCTAGTGCCAGCATAAAAGAATCAGTGTTTTTAGTTTTTCTTCTACACCTTTCTCTTTATCAAGATGCACTTAAGGCTTTTACATGGGGAGGGCATTTAAGCGCTTTGAATCCCGCTTTTTTTGAAAAAGTAGTTTTATATTTTTAAATATGATTTTTACAAAACTGTAGGCTAAAGCTATCAACAGATCCTTAACTATCTATAAAGTTTATATTTTAAGTTTCAATTTTTAAAATAATAATTCAACTATGCTTTACACCAATATCTGTACTTCTGAGATTAAAGTAAAATGATAGGTACCTAGAACTAGCCTTCTTCTATCAAATAAAGTCATGTTATGATAGGATCACCATAGAAAAATTGAAGCAAATGAATGTTTTTTAAGGCTTTACATAGGCCTAAGTTACCATACTTTTTTAAAACTTTAAATTTAAAGTTTAAATTCTTTTACTGGTCAAAACTTTAAAGTTTGTTGAAAACCATTTTAAGAAATATCAAACCACTTTGTAAATAATCCAGAATTTCGAAACAGCTGCAACGCTTTCAATACTCCGTTTAAAAATGCAAGGTAGTTTAATGTGAAAATAACAAAAACATGATCTTTATAACTGCAGCTTCAATTTTTCTTTGCATGTTTCAAGCTTTGATTCAACTTCACTTTGTAGGCCCACTTAGAAAGTGACCTTTGCACAACCTTCTTTGGCCATCTCCCCCACCCCATAGCGTCACTACCTGTGTTAGAAGAATATAATAACTATGATACATAATTCAACCGGTGTGAAGATGGTAGAATTTGAGAGGAAATGCACCCACATTTGAGTGGAGGGAGTAGGAAACCATTTAAAGCAAAAACCCCAATCAGTAGGCTACCGCCAGCCAGGATTGGAACCTTGAGCTGTTCACTAGGAATCCAGTCTAAGATTAAAGCCCATGTGCCTAGCGTTGCAGGTTGGTTTAGGAGCCCATTCCACGTGAAGTCACCCAATTTAAGAATACCACTGTTACCTTAAGTATGTAAAGTTTTCTTTAAATTGTTTTCCTCTAGGTACATACATGTTAGAGCTAAAACAATCTCTTTTTTTGATTGTTCTTTAAATAAATAGCCCATGGCACCATTTTGAAAAAAATTTGTTTCTTTCGAAAAGAGTATCTTAGATTTGGACTGTAATTTAATTACTTAAAATATTCATAGCTTCATTTTACTATATTTTTTTGTGTGTGTTAAATTATGTTTAGTAGGCCTAGGACTACTTTAAAACATAATTAAAAACACTTTCGACGATTATAATCTTGGATAATATTATATAGTTGTTTTTATTTTTATTAGGTTATTTATCTCTCAAATAGCTTCTCTAAACCACAAATATATTTTTTTCATGTTCTAAATATTGTACAAGAGTAGTATAATCTTAGGCCTACTTAGAAAAAAAGTATTTTTTGTAGTTTATGAATTAGAAAATATGTATCATTTGTTAAGACTACATTAACAGCTGGTGTGTTTGTGCTTTAGCCAAGTCTAGCAAATTACCATTTTATTATTTAATTTTTTTCAATGTTCAATACGTTGCCCCAATATTCTGTAAGTGGTACCCTAACAAGAGTTGAACTCAAACTTCCCTTGTTGTGGTGACAGAGAGCAATGAAAGTTTCACACTTTAGATCAAATGGCCGCCACTTTAAGTGGTAGCTAGTTAGGCCAATAAGATATTAACAATGTACCCCCAAAGGCTGATATTAATATGGGCTGTATCCGAATAGTCTACTTATGCAACGTCGCGTTGGCTCATGGTGTTGATAGCTGCATTGGCAATCATGTGACCAAGTGTAGATCTGTCCTAATAATCACGGACTAGACCGATGCAGTCTTCTTGCGGTCTTGGTAACCATGGTTACGGAAAGCTACAAGCCATGCAGTTTTCTCGCGGTGTTTGACTGGCAATTGTTTTAGTATTATCGTTTCGTCTGCTAGAGCAGACTTACACAAATATTTCGTTTTCATTAGAGCTAATATGGTTTTTACATAGTTTCTAAGTTATTCGGTAGAAAGCAGCCCTGTGGACCCAAGTGTGTTGCTGTTCGAATAGTTTGATGCAGTCTTCGCTATGAAAACAGCGAGAAGTGTAAAATTATCAAGACTGCATCAAGTCAAGTGTGCTTGACAATTTGGATACAGCCATGTACTACCTACTACAAGCCTACTTGAAAACATAAAATAAGTCCCAGAATTTTTTTGTATAGGCCCCTACACTCTCATTGTACAAACAGCTCCCTTAATTTTACAAAGTTTAGGGATTAAACTGACTCAAGCTTATCGTTCGTTAATCCATTCAAAAAACATAGAGGGCCAGTTTACATTTTAATTTGATTAAAATAATATTCCCTTCAAAAGTTAAAATGGAACAAAAAGGATGAGTTTAGTTAGCACTCTTAATATAAATTATATCAGTTGAACTACGATTGAATCGAGTATATTCATATTGACCCCGAGCACTAATCAGGCGATTGAAGATATAATACTAATGCGACCAATCATCCTTTGTTTTGGCTCACATCCAAATAGAGCAGAACAATCATTATAATAAAAACGGCGTGGATGTTTTGTTTTTATGCTAGTCGTATGATTGATAAAAATAAATGTAACATGAAATTATAGAAAATGAAGTGTATTTATAGTAAATCTAAAATATTGTTTTGAATGAAATGTTAGTTAATTTGTAGAAATCAAATTCAAAAGCAATATTTATGAATAGATGAGGAAGGGGGAAGGGAATCAAGAAAAACAGAGACCTATGTTCAGGCCAGATCAAGTAAAAATTATCTTGTATTAAATGAAAATGCTAGTTAAGAATACGATGACTTGCATATTAATAAAAGCTTTAACCTTAAAACGTGGGAATAAAAAAATTACCTTGTAATTTTCGAAGCCAGTTAATTGCTCTTGAGTAAGGTACTCAACTTTCAATTTCATATCCCTCATTTTGAACTTATTTAAAATCACTGTCAACTTATAACTCTGTTGTAGCATAAATACATAAAAAGTAGATTATTAAAACACATTTAGTAATTTAACAGCGTTGCAACTAAAAATTTATAAGTCTATTGCGGCTGCAAAATGTAGCAAGCGTTTATGTGTAGTCAAGGCGTGTTTTCTTTCTGCAACACTAAGAAACAAAACCATTGCGATAAAGGGTTTTAACTAAATTGTTTATCGCTAGGAGCGTTGCTTAGAAATAAATAACAACATGGTTGAAACGTCACCACTGTCTCAGCCGGTTAACAAAATGACTCAAGTTTCTGAAGATAAATATTCAATTTTATTGCCAACATTTAATGAACGGGAAAATTTGCCGATAATTGTATGGTTAATAATCACCTACATGGATAAAAGGTACTACACACTATGTAAATTAGATTACCTAACCTAAGGCAAACTATTATGCTTACGTGTAAAGCTACTATCACATGACACTTACTTGTACTAGAAATTAAGTGTACTAGCTAGCGACTAAATATCTGTATACTAGCTAGTACAATAGAAACGGGATTAGAGTATTCATACGCTGCTAGTTTGGTACTAGGCTCTATTGCAAATATTTATGGAACGTCAAAGATTAATTTTGGGTGCAGCAGCTGCAAATTATGAAAGGGAGCGTAGGAAAAGAATATGGACACGGACTGGCTGAAAAGACGAAATATTGGTCGCTTCATACTAAAAATAATACATACGGAGTTTAGTTAAGATATATTCAGGGTGATAACTAACGTTTAGTATCTCCCTAAATATTGTATTCATCAATTTACGATGTGTTCAGAGGCCCCTAAGCCCATGGGTGTCCAAGTACAGTATCCTTGATAGACAAATGTTCTTTTTTAGGCCTTCACACACTTTATATTCTAAAAAAACAATCACCCAGGGTTGGCATGCTATCATGTTTATTTAGATTAAAATTGGGTTTGGAACACAACTTGTTATTTTTAGATGACACAACAAAATCACATCCGATGACCATGTTGGCACCATTTCCACCATTTATCTACACACAGTCTCAACACGCATTGATTGGTTGAATTACACAAACTAGTGTTGGAACTAGTACGAAAATAGCGCCTGTTCTATCCTCACAACTAGTATGGTAGCCAGTACCAAGAGGCAGGACCAGTATACTTTTTACGATTCATACGAGGCTAGATGATGACGTGCTAGCTAGCACACTGGATTTAAAGTACGAGCTAGTGTTGTGTGATACATGATACAGGTATAACTTTAGTTTTGGATACATTTAACATATCAGTTAACATGGTTGAGGTAAGTAATTAAGAGAAAATTTACCAACACTAACTTAAAACTACTCTCACCTAATCCTCCAAGGAATTTAACTGTGGTTTGTGGGTCAAGAGTCGAGCACATCGGCTATGAACAAGTATGATTCAAATAACCTAAGAAGGGACTTCTAGGCACTATAATATAGGTCTACAAACACATTTGTTTTATTACTGTTGATATTAAAACTTGTATTATTTTATAGGTTATTTTTCTATTTTTCAACAATTAAAGTTGTTGGTCACATAACTTTACATATAAATATTAAAAACTGTGGGTCAAGAACTTATATATGGCTGTGTCCAAATATTCTAAGCACTACACATTATTTATGCACGTTAGTGCACTCTTTAATAAAACATGTTTATAGCGCCCCTAAGTGCAGAGGGTGCACACAACTATTCGGAAAGCAGAGTAGGTCTAAACTTAACACTACTTTGTGGCCACTTATGAAAGCTGTGTTTCCATAGTAAAGAGATTGATTTTTGATATGGCTTTGTTTATTTTGCCATTATTTAAATCAGGGGCGCAGAGGCGCGCGCCCCCCGACCCCACGAATCCCCAGTTCCTTTAAAAGTTATTATTCGCACTCTTACGACAATTTTATCTTGCCATAATAGTTTCAAGAAATATATGTTTTTGGTTTAAGTAATAGCAGGCAATGTTTTTAAAATGACATGCGGTTGGGCGCGAGGCGGTCAGCGCCTGATATTGGAAACCAAACCTTCCCACCTCTTCACCTCTTTCTTATCTTCAAATGGCATGCAGTCAGGCGCGCAACGGTCAGCGCCTGACATAGAGAAACCAAACCTTCCCTCCCCTTAACCCGTTGTCCCATCCTGCTAGAGCTAGCTAGCATTGCTTATTCTTCTTTTGAAGGCGCACTCCCTCACGCGCCCTAAGGTTGAAAGCTTGTGAAATGTGTATAGTGTGAACCAGCAATAATTGTTGTCAGTCATCCTGCGTGCTCCTGCATCTTGAGGATGTGTGTGGTGTATGCGTTTATAATAATATTATGTAGGGTTATTTTAGGATAATGTTTATTTGAGTTATATGTTTTAATATTTTTTGTAACTAGGCTTAATATGACTAGTTCAATTCAGGCGCTTAAGACAACTAATATTGCAAGATTAACTCTCAAAATAAAGATAATTGAATTCATTAGGTTAGCCATGTCCTGAATTTTGTATGGAACAAAGTGAAAACATACATACCTATATATTTATGCACATTACACAGCTTCAGAGTTTCTACAACATATCCACGTCCTTTGGGGGAAGTCTTTTTTTTTTATCTTTCCATGTTGTTTGTGATATTAATTTTTGAGTTTAACTAAATGAATATCTAGCAAAACATATTCCGAGATTTGTGTATTCTTTTAAATATATTATTTAGAAATAATTTATGAATTAAACAGGCTGCGCCCTCCAGCTTCTAAAGTGACGAGCCGCCACTGATTTAAATATACTTCACTACACAAGGGTAACTTTTCTAAGGTCTGTGCAAAACACAGGCCTACCATAAAATATGTAAAACATTTCTACATTTACCTATTTAAATCACTAAACTTAGCAATATATATATCAATGGTTATTTTTCCCATTATAAATCTTAAATCAATAAAATATTAACTTATTCTTAATTATTCATAAACCTAATATTTATAATTTAACCAAAAATATTTTTTGAACTAAAAATATATTTCCTTTAAAATTATTGTGCTACTTAAGAAAGTTTAGTATATTGATACATGTAAATTAACAAATTACACAGCAAATATTTTTTTATATATGTGCTTACGTTTATTTATTCCATTTAAAACCTTTTTTTAAACTAAAGTGCTCGATAAGGGGCACATTGTGCCTGCCCTTTAGTAAAGTGCACAGTAAGAGGTGCAGCCACACACTTGAAGAGAATTCAGACACCATCAAAAATTTCTTCTGCCCCTTTAAGTCGAAGCCATTGCAATTTTAAAGCCAGTAAAGTGCACAGACTATTCAGATACAGTCTATGGCTCCTTTTGAGAAAATATTTTCTTACAAAAAAAAAAAGGGGTGGGATTTTTTTTTTTTCAGTGTTAAATTATTAGAAGTAGGTATNTTTTTTTTTTTCAGTGTTAAATTATTAGAAGTAGGTATAATGTTTCAAATAAAGCACCTTGTGTAAATGACATTTTTTTAGAACAGTCAAGACACCTTAGAATATAGCCTTATGGTGATTTTATGTATTTATTAATATGCATTAAGCATCTACAAGCACTACAGTTTTCTTTTTTTAAGTAATAGATCTAATTTTTTATAAATGATTAGCTATTGTTTTATTATCTTTATTAAGAAAACTTTGAACATCCTCAAATGAAACAAAATAAAGCAGATCGTTACACATCTCAACTATGCTGCATATGAGCAGACCACCGAAGATTTCTACTGTTTAGGAAAGCTTTTGGCGTGTAGGGCCGCCCCAAGGGACGAACGAGGCAGGCGACTGCCGACTTAAAAAACTACAAATAATAATCTTGAAGTGGCATTTGTAAACAGCAAGCACAGCTAGGAAGGTACTATTGACCTTGTACGGTGTTTATGGGGGCTACAAACCTCCCACCCTCACTTTTTTCAACCCTTAAACACTGTCCATTGAACTGTAGTTTTCACAACGTAGGGACTGTAATAAGCAAGCAACAAGCTATCTAGATAGTTGTAATAGATTGTGCTGTAGTTTTAATTCCAGCACGAAGGATTTCTTCTAAGTCTAATATTTCTTGTGTCATTGACTGGTAAGTGAATGTAAATTTTATAGCAGTGTTAATTAAATAATCCCACAAGAGAGGATTGAGATCGCATCATTTTTAAAAGTGTTAACTTTGACATTATATTGTCATATTATTTTACTTTCTGCAAAAGATAAATGTTCATGCATGGTTTAGCAATAGACCAATGGCATAGCGATAGCGATGGGATAAACTAGGGCCACCCCCTTTGTTAATTCAAAATATTAGTCGAGGTTCATGCATCTAGATTAAAATGAAAATGTTGTTCCTAGAATTTTCGAAGACAGCCATCAGTGATCTGGCCTAAGCACAGTTGGAGACAAAAGGTTTTTTTTTTAAATGCATAATGAGTGTGAAATAATAGTTGCTTGTATTGATAATGTGCATTGTTGACAAATTTTACATCTAAAATTTTTATAAACTGACTTTATCAAAATATAAATGTATTTAATTCATCTATATTTCAACATAAGAAATGACCCATCTTTTAATGAGTTCCTTTCAAGTTTATAGGGCATTAAAGAGGAGGGGGCACTTATGTCAAGGTTTGCCCGGGGTCAAAATTATGCTCGAGGTGGCCCTGTTAGCATGTGATATTTTTTGAAGCAACATATTAATATTTTCACTAAAATAAATAAATAATAAATTATATTAATTATTTATAGGACCCATGCTTAAAAATAACAGCTATGTGAATTTCTTAAGTATTTTTTTAATGATTTAGAATTTTCCATCACAATTGTTTTGTTATAATCTGAAACTTCAGAATTTTGTTGTGTGTATGGGTGCTAGATAACATTAAATTTCTCACAGCTTAATTTGACAGAAAAAAAAAGAA